>CM064482.1:72545944-72852582 GCA_032716605.1 Paralithodes platypus | reverse complement strand
GCCCCCCCCCTTTGCTCGATAATTAATGCCTCCTTAAGGCAAAGTAAATGCCCTGCAGACTGGAAAACTTCATACCTCACTCCAATTCCCAAAACCCCCTCCCCACATTCTCTTAATGAACTCAGACCAGTTGCCATAACGCCCATCCCTAGTCTAATCTGTGAGGACTTTGTATTCACCTGGGCCTACTCACAAATCCGTCACTTAATAGATCCCCAACAGTTTGGCAACGTAAAAACCTCCTCCACCACTCACTGTCTTATTAGCTTCCTAGATTATATTTACACAAATCTTGAGAAGAGAAAGACTTCCCTCGCTCTTGCCTTTATTGACTTTAGGAAAGCATTTGACCTTGTTGACCACACCATCATCATCAACAAGGCCATAAAGTTAGGGCTACATCCTACCCTGGTTGCGTGGTTGACCGACTTCCTTAGTGACAGACGGCAAGCAGTGCGATATCAAGGCTTCATCTCCACCTTCCTAGACATCACATGTGGAGTCCCACAGGGCACAAAGATGGGGCCTCTATTGTTCCTCATCTTGATTAATGATGCCCTAAAGGACACTCCATTCCACTGGAAGTACGTGGACGACTCGACAGTCGGCATTACTGTCGATAACACCTCCCCTAACTATGACCCCCTACAAGACACCCTCGACCGTCTTCAAGCCTGGACCACAGTCAATCATGTGACCATCAATCATGACAAGACAGTGGTCATGCACATCAACACCTCCGTTACCGACCTTCCTCCACCCACTGTCACAATTGGTCCTCATCCCCTTCAGCTTGTTGAGTCCACCAAACTCCTCGGAATCACTGTGGACAACAAGCTGAACTGGAAGAAACATGTGTCTACCACAGTCAGGACCGCCACATACAAGTTGTTTATGCTAAGGCGGCTGAGATCCCTGGGGGCGCCGGAGAATGAGCTGAAGAGTATATATAACATCTTCATACTCCCTAAGCTCATCTACGCCTCTCCCGCCTGGTCCTCCTCTCTAACCCTGACACAAAAAGTCAATTGGAGAGAGTGCAGAAGAGGGCATGCAGGATCATCCTGGGTGGCACATACCCAGGGTACGAGGAAGCTCTCACCACCCTTAGCATACCTGCACTTTCAACCCACCACTACAACACACTCAAGCAGTTTGCATCTAAGCTACTTGTTCACCCACGACACAGAAACTTACTTCCACCAGACTCGCCTAGACCAACACGTGCAGCTCGACACTTCAACACACTCCAACCAATAAGGGCAAGAACTGACAGATACAAAAATAGTCCTATCCCAACCATTGTAAATATTATTAATAATGTGTAAAGCCGGCCTGTCACACCATATATACGTGCACTCCTTTAATAATGTATGCATAAGTGTGTGTGCGTGTGTGTATTAGAATATATGTATGTATTTGCTTGAGTTTGTTTATGTATATGTGTGTATATGTATATGTGCATTTATGTATGTACAGTATATGTGTATGTACTGTATGTGTGCGTATATGTGTATGTATGTATGCGTTAATTATCTATATATGTATGTGTCTATAGCGTATACTGTTTGTTGTTCGAGGCTCGAACCCGGCTGAGAGTATTCTATCACACACATACACACATACACAAACAAACAAACACACACACACACACACACACACACACCTACACTGAAGTATGTCCCATATACTATAATTCCGCCCAGCTGTCTCTCCTTATTTTATATTCTTCTTTTGTTCTCTACCTAGGATTACCTCCCATTGTAGTAGGCTTTACCTGACCCTACCTGTACGGACCCATAGGCCATTTCGCCTTAACCCTTTTCAAACTCCTCATTTGATCTCTTCCGACGTTTGACATTCCATTCTAATTGGCTTTACCTGACCTACAGTCTGTTGCCCCATTAACCCTTTTCCAATTCCCTCATTTAATCTCTCCCAAGGATTTAACTCCGATTATTAGCCTCACCTGACCCTACCAGAACAGATTTTGTATGTATGTATGTTTGTTTGCATACGTGAGCGTTTATGTATACGGGCATGTGCACACTTACTGCATGTTCTTATGTTCTTATATATGTATGTATATATATGCGTATTTATGTGTGTACGTATGCGTATATATGTATGTTCTGTATATATATGAGTAAAATAAATGTGTACTGTATATGCACTGTAAATCACTTACTCTCATGGTTAATTTATGATAATTTGTATTTTGCACTAGCATAATTATTGTATTAATTTCTTGTTTTAATGTAAAGTATATTATACTCACCCATTGTAAACTGAGCTTACCATTTTCATATCTGTACATCTCATGTTCATCCACTAATTGTAAAATGTGTATTTTCAGCTCATGAGGCTGTCATTCTTTAATAAACCGTTTATTATTATTATTATTATTATTATTATTATTATTACATCCACCTAAAACACAGAGTCAGACATACACATGTAGCTGTGTGAGAGCGTGCGATTTTGAACATTTGCACACATGCACGCCTAGTTGCGAAGACTCGCAAGATTGTTCCCAAATACTCGTATAGTTGTTACATGTATTCGGTATATCCATCTTATAGTAAGTATGTTTTCACATTGAATATGTTAATTGCCGTAGTACCACTTACCTAATTATTACTCTGCTTTCTCTCATTCCCTCCCCCTTCCTTTACCCAAAACGCCTTCCTTCACTAACTTAAGGACAGTGCACGTAAAATTTAAAAAGGTAGAATCATAGATTTCATGTTTGTATCATGCTAGATACTTCTAGTATATATATATATATATATTTCGCCACCCAGCGAAAACTCATATACTGTATATATATATATATATACTGTATACACAGTATAGATAGATAGATATATTTAATTGGATTTTCGTCTCATTTTCATGTGTGCTTATTTATACTATTTCTATAGCATCTGCTTCCCTCGTCCTGTTATTGTTTGTAATATGGTGTCCAACCGGGTAATGTTTTTATTCCGTAAAGATCATTATTTTTTATCACCATGCATTCTCTTAATGCAATATACTACTACTACTACTACTAATAATAATAATAATAATAATAATAATAGTGTAATAATATAATATCTACCATCTAATATCGGGCACTATCTTCAACCCTCGAGTTCATTGATCACCGAAAAAAATATTCATTAAGAACAAAAATATGAATAATGAAGACCAAAATACAAATCCTGATAACCTCGCCTGTCTGTCAATCAGCACATTGTAAGGGGAGGAAGACCGTTTTTCGGGACCCCCTTCTTCCTAATGTTTAGCCCCACTAGTTTTGAGATTATAAGACGTTCGGCCCATTAGTTTGGCAATTTTAACACCTTTCGCATCATTTTGTTGTAAATTTTAAGACCTTTCGTGCCATTTAGGTGTCGATTATTTCCTGGCGAGCGATAGCGAGCCTGCAATTTTAAGAGGAATCGGCCTTCGGCCGGGTAATTTTTCTACTGAAAAATGTACAAATTTATCTTAAAGGGGGTGTTTTTCTAAGCTTGGAGGTCTCGGGAGAAAACTAAGAAAATATATAAATACAAGAATTAATAGACCAAACAAACGGTCAGTCTCCCCTTAAATATATATCCCCGCCGTGCGGTGCTCTTCATCATTATAATTAGCGGCTAGTGAATGTGGCAGCCTCCGTAAGCAAGTCCAGATACCCCACAAGCGACCGCAAAAAATCCGCACCCGGTAGCATCATGGCCGCCGTCAGCTTGTATAAAGCCACTGTCACACGAGCGCCTTTTCCGGCAATTTTCGATGAGCAAGTTTTTTCTCGTGATATTTTGAGGCTTTTACACATTGGGATCGGAAACTAGGCTGAAGGTAGATTATGTTAGGCGGCTGATTTCTGATATTACTGAAATTTTAAGCCTGCTAGACAACAATTGCTCGTAAAAATTTACTGAAGAATCGCTCGTGTGACACCGCCTTAAGACTGATTGAAGTTTAGTGCGTTAGAGGTTGAATTGAGGCCGGTTCATATTTATTTTATTTTATTTGTTGATTTTGATTATTTTAGCAATTTATGATGAACAAATATTCAGGATGTTTTACATTGATATCAGCAACTAGATACAAGGTACACACTTGGACATAAGTCATGGTTCTTTATGACTCCTGGAAGAATTTAAATATACCATCGATCTGCATATACTAGGTAAACAATTAAAGAAAATAATCGCTTCAGTCCAAAATAGCTTCAACAATTTAAGGTCAACATTATTTCTCAGAATGTACACTGTGAGGCATAAATCCTGTTAGAAGTATGCAACAAAGCGAGCTTCCGAAATCTAAATGTCGAAGGAGTTTGGGAAAGCTTCGAAAACTCAGCGAACACGATTTTGTCTTAGAGTGTACAGTCAACAGCATTAATAGTGGTGCATCCCTTTGAACCAGTATCGAATGCAACGAGACAATACAATAGTATATTATAGCCAAGATGCCTCAAAATATGTATTTAAAGGTTTACAAATTCGAATTGGTATAACCTCATAATTTTATGCTTACATCTGTGCATTTAAGATCAATTATTTGCTAACAATCTTGTTCATAAACTGTCATTTAAAGTTATATATATATTTTTTGTTTTACTGTCCTCAGGTGTGACAAGAGACGGAGTTCTCCAGTCCGGACGCTATTCTGGACTTAGTGTGCTGGCTTGATAGTTCAAGAAGGGTTGATAGCCTCTTAAGTCTTATTTAACTAACTAACTCGGGTGTTTCAAATAGGTTGTGACTAATACTGTATATTTCACATTGGAAAGGAAAATATAATACAATATATTAAATAACTGTCGAGTTTATGCCGTTCTCACTGGATATAACACAAGTTATTAATTTATATCGTTCTCTCTGGAATAAAAAAAAAAAAAGAAAAAAACAAAAAAAATCTTGAGGTATGAGTCAGGGTCCCTGAGCTCCCGTGAGGAGTTCGTGGGAATCCCCTCCACCACTCTTCCTCTATAATGTGATAAGGTGTCTCTGGTGTTAGCGCTCCCCCTGTGATAGGTTGTCTCTGGTGTTTGCGCTCCCCCTGTTATCTGATATGGGTGTTTGTGGGTGGATGGGACTCGTTAGCCTTGGCGGGCAACCCATCTAGGGCAATTAACCCTAAACAAATTACCGATGGGCGACACGCTAATTGGTGCCACTTGCAGGTGCGAAATCTATAACAGATAACCAGCGACGTGTTATATTATATTCTTGTTAAATGTAGACTAGTTTATGCAGTTAAGGAAGGATTTTGTGGTAGTTAAAAGGGTTGGTCGAGAGATTCCGCAATCCTTTTTTTGCTCTTCATCTTTCCTAAGCTCAATAAAATTGTCTATCAGTAGCCAAAATACCACAATAAGATACTGAGCTGGGTAAGGTTGCAATAATATTTGTTACCGTACTATATATTATGGGTATAAGAGTAAGTTAGTTGATCACCCTGAGGCTTCTTGGCACGCCATCAGACAATAAGAATGCTTGAATTGTACCAAGCATATAATTCTTCCTTTGGGTTCAATACTGATTCAAATGGTGGCACTGTTATTAATAGAGGAGGTGTGGTGGAGTGGTCTTGTTACTGGACTGGTAATCTAAAGGTCCCGGGTTTGAATCCCAATGTGTCACTGGGAAGATATTACTGGGATGGAATATTTGCATTGCACAAATATTAAATGAAAACGTGTACAATCTAAAACTTTGGTTTGACTAGCCTGTTTATAGCCCAGAGACCATTAGGTTAATCTATATATAAATGTTGAAGCATTTCCACGAGGGTTGTTGTTGTTGTTGTTGTTGTTCCCCAAGCTGCCTGGCCGAACAGCCCCAAGGCCCCGAGCAATTCCAAGGCCATAACCGAGCGCCCCCACAGAACCCTCCCTGCCGACCACAATAAAGCCTGGGTGACCGAAGCCACTCCATGGCGGGGAGCTGAGGAGGGTGCGGAAACGCCCGGGAAACCAAAGCCCCACCCAGGGCCCTGTGCCCCTCAGCAATTATAAAGAGAAAGTTGAGGGACAAGGGAAAAATATGACGCTTTGGCTTCCAATCTTGGTAGATTGGGAGGTCAATCCACGGAAAAGACGCCGTCACTTGAGATCTAGAAAATATAAGTTAAAGGAACAGTCAGAGTAAGCTATGGGTATGGCAGAGATCGCTCAGTTCTCACTCTGATAGACCAGCCCATCACCACATGACTAGAACCCAATCCTCTCAGCATCAGCTAGGAAAGGCCCTAGAAAGCCGCCTTTGGCGGAGGGATAGCTCCCCTATTTCAACCCCTTTCGGGGTCGGGCACCCGCCCGAGGGTTTTATGGGATCACTTGCTAAATTTACCAGTGCATCTAAATAGGTGTTCACTAGCCAAATCACAATATATAAAGATAATAGGCTATTGCATTCTTTGCAGCGGTGCGCTTGTTGTGGAACGTTAATCTTTGTCTATACTATGACGTCACAAGAGACCGGGGAGGTGGGGCATTTTGGTCACCAACCAGGACGGACCAAGTTTCTGGTCACTGCCGTTTGTGAACGATCGGTCTTTTTGGTCCGTCCTGATCGCTATCTATAAACGCACCCCTGGCTTCACCATGTTGAGCGGTTAAATCTACAGCCTTCAAGCCTATGTCCAGAGGTAGAAGTTAGAAAACAACCAAACAAACAAACACTACCTAGCATGGCTTATAGTAGGGCAATTAGTCAAACCCGTATAGGTCGAGTAGAGGCTAATGTTTAATAGTCCATGAGCCAAGACCCGAATTTTGGGATATCGGTACTACCCGGGGTGACTAATTCTCTTAGGTGTTTTTAGCTTGCTACATGTCTCTAGTTTATGTTTTGATATGATAGCCCTTGCACATTGGTAGCTTAATGGTCGTTATCACTTCTTGAATAGACATACCCTACCGAAAATTCCGAAATTTTTTAAAATGTCAAATTTGGGGACAGGAATGCCTAAATGTCAACAAAATGCATATAGTAATTGTCACATTTAATACAAGTCCTGTAAATACACACTAAGCATGCCATGGGCTTGTACATACTATTATGGCAAATTACTACTCCTAAATATCATCTACGTCAGACTCGGAATCTGACTGTTGTGCCACCGGCTCTTCTTCAATAGCCTTGTTCTGACATGTCTGTAACCTGCACATGTCCGTGCATTTTAGACCATTGCTGAGGCAAGTACACTTAGGGAGTTCGCATGACCGCACACACTTGCAAGACAGTAGCTGCATAACAGCATCTGGTGCTGGTGAGCCTCGCATCCAGTTGACGGCAAGCTTACCGTCCTCATCTGTCATCCAACCGCAGTCTGTTGGGTTCGCAACAAATGGCTGGCTCTGAAGACTTCTCCTCCAGATCGCAGCCTGGTAGTTTGCACGCAGTGCATGCATGAAGAGGCAGTCCTCACAAGGAGGGAGTTGACTTGACTCTACCTCTCCACGTCTTGCACAGAACAGCTCATACCGAAGCTTGTTTACCTTAGTTGTGGGGGTAGATGGTAGGTACATGTGGCAGGTGATTTCCTGTAGCTTCTCAAAGAGTTTCAGGAGACACTTCCCATGAGCGTCCAAGTTCGTGAAAAGCATGCTGGTATGTCTTGTCCATCTTCACCTGCTTGAGTGTCGTCATCTTCCCTCGGCCAGCGAATGCACTGACGGTATCACAGCCTGTAAAGGCATGCATACCAATCAATGAATCACACACGCTGCCTCCCAGTGTGCGGCTCAGTGTGGTGATATCCAGGAATCTTGTCCGGTTCTTCGTCCCGCACTTCTGGAACAGATTGGATGGGATCTTGTGGCACATGCCAAGACACAACACCATGATGTCTGTATCTTCTGCAGTGATGATGACAGACTTGTTCCCAGATTCTGCTGCATGAAGTGCATGGAGAAGAAGGCGTGTGTCTGCTTCTTCTTGAGTTGACTTAAGCTCAGGAGCCTCTTCCCACTGCTCTTTGGTGATCTTGAAGCAGCGCTGCTCACATGTGACATACAGCTCCTTGTCCTTGAGCTTCTCCCTGTGCTGTGGTGCCTTCCATTCTTCTACCAAGAACTTGATAAGACTTGCCTTGTTGGAGGAACTACCGAGTAACTTTCTCCACTGCTGGATGTTGTGCCCAGGTTGAATGTTCTTGAAATGAATTCCTGTGCCTGCACTTCTTTTGGCTCGTTCTGCATCCTTGATGGATGTCTCCTTGTAGATATCAAACACAACATCAATGCGCCTGCTCTTAGCACCTTCATGAACAGCGTGACTCAGTGCTGTACCTGCAAGCTGTGAAAAAGTTTTGTCGTTTCCCTTCAGTTTGTGGACCAGGCTCATCCCATCAATTATGGTAGCAGAGGGCTCGGGTATCACTTCTGCAGGAGAAACATTCCTCTCTAACTCCTTTGCGAGGGCAGCCTTGTTGGTCTTGCGGAGAGACCCATCACCGCTGGCAAGTGCCCAAGGCAAAGGCCCCAGGGGATGAGCCAAGACATCACTCATTTTGAGCTTTCTGTTCTCGGCAACAAGGATCATCTGGCCAAATAGGTTCCTGTCAGCCTTTAAGATAACCTCCTTGGCATGGTCTTGTGAGCGTGGCTTCATTCTGATGTTAGTGAACGTTCTCAGTTTCGTCTTCGTCATCGTGTCATGAAACTGTATAGTTGGCGTATCGATCTCCAGGCGCTCTTCCTTGAAGGCTTGATATGCATCCACTCCTATTCTGTAGGCCCCTAGAAGGTCTTTGACAACTTCTGGTGGTGCCATAGTCGCAGTTGACAAACTGACAAGATCTTCTTGCTCTGCGTTGAAGGGGTTCAACCAGCTGGTCTCCATCAGTTGAACTAAAGATTGGACATCGGCCTCATCTCTTCTAATCCTGGGCATCTGTAGGTCTGGGTGGCTGAAGTCAGTATACTTTTGGCCTACTACCATAGTCCTGAGCTGCCTTAAGTACCTGCTGCGATACTCCGATGTCAGGTAGTACCTGGCGACAGCTCCGCCTTTCAGGCTGAAGCCTTTTGTGCCCCCTGGTGTCTGGGTGTCTCTGTTGATCGTCTCTTCGATTGTCTGGTCCACAGGGATCCGTCCAAAGGGATTCTTGCTACCGATCTGGACCGAAAAGCCACCTTGCATGAAGTGTTCATGGACCTCTGGGTGTTCAATGGGCAGTCGAGACATCAAGGCATAGTAGTAGGTTAGGAACCGGGCATAGTTCACTTTGTCATAGGCAAAACACCACGGTATCATCTGTCGGATTGCTCCTAGGTGGAGCATCCAGTTGCCTTCTCTGGAGGCTCGAATTAAGTCCAGCATGATCTCAACCATGTCCAGGTATGACATCCAGAATGCTGAGAGGTTGTGTTCATCTCTGAGGGTCTCAAGATAAACTTGGAAAAGCTTCATGATATGTGTGCATGATTCACTCTCCATCAGCTCTTGAAAGAGTCCCTGAGACACATTGCTGTGAAAGCTGTTGATGTCCTTCAGTGTTTCATCTAGATGGTGTATGTCCCTTGAATGGTTTTCTTCTAGCCATGAAAGGAAGCCTTTCCATGCAAGCCTCATCAGTGCTTCATACACGAGCTTGTGTAGTCTCACTGCTCTGTTGTACCTCTTGCCGTTCATCACTCCTGACACTGATCCTTCTGCGATGATACCTGATTCCACACACAGATCTCTAAGACCTGCATCTTGAAACCTCTTTCCTATGGTGGAGATGAGATTACAGATTGTGTGGAAGACGCCCATCCTGATGATAATGTTCTTGAACTTCTCTTGTTTCCAGATAACTTCGGCAGCTTTGGCATAGAGTGCTTGATCAAACACGCACACAATCTTGTTAAGCTGTAAGGACTGCATGATAGCATGCGTTTGTTCCAAGATTTCATTAACGGTGGACATTTCTGTTGCGGGAGCATTGATAGTGGGCAGGTAGCTTACAGTGTCCTGAACCACTGCAATGTCTCTGCGCATTTTGATGTTGAACCCTGTCCAACTGCTGATGGACTGGTCCTCATGGTCTGACATTCGAGTAAGAAGCCAGATATGGTTCTTTGTCTTTGAATCCTGGACTTCCTTGGTAGTGTCGACATACGCAGTCTCAATCCTAGGTGGCCCTGCCCGCCGCCCAACATTGTATATTGGCAGCATTGATGATGTCTGAGTGATGCTTCTTATCTTGGACTTGGTAATCTCTGGCAGGACTTTCTCTGGCACAGAGCCTGCAACCTTGGACTGGACAGCAATGCCATTGACTCTATGAGAAGTACCTGCTCCACTTAGGGTCTCTTCAAGTCGGTCAATGTTATCCCAGGCCAGGGTTGTGAACACCCCAGGGTAGATGTTTGCTGGCAGTGGAATGTCATCCTTTGAGCATTCCAGCTTCTGGATACAAAGGGCTGTATCGATCTCCTCAAACATTGAGTAAGACACACAGTGACCAAGACGATTCAGAGTTCGGATCAGTTCTGTGTTTCCTGTCAAAGACTTTACAGCATTGGTCAGCAGTACGTGCTTGGGTGGTTTTGTCTTGCCACTGGTAACAGCAAAGACCAAGTCACTGCCAAAGGAAGTGGCAAGACGTTGAGCTCTTTCAGAGGGAGTTTCACACTCACACTCTCCTGTCAGCAGGGTGTGCAGGAATTGAGTGACTGCTGCAGGAATGACATTCTGATCTGTATCGGGAGGCCATGGCTGACTCACATCTTGTTTATTGATCTCATTCCTCAGCTGCATTCCTGCTTTGGTTAAGACATCTTCAGAGTTAGCTGCTCTTGCTTCTTGCAGGTCTTTTGCCATTTTGTGTGCTTGCCGGGCAAGGTCGTCCATTGAGAGGCTGCGTGGATAGATTAGAAGCTTTCCTTTCTCATCTGGGACAAAGCGTAGTGATTCTCCAAACTCGGTTTCAATCTTTCGGCGAACATGTTTCATTGTCGCTGGTTTCAGTTGGATAATACCACGGGACATCATGGATCTCTCCAGCCTAGATGTGAGGTTTGTCATAGGCAGTACCTCTGGGTTGGGGAATAATTTGGTCCTTATATACAAGCAGAGTTCCTCGAGGGCTTCTGTCTCAACCTCTTCGTAGCGTGCTTCCTCGCTTTCTTCCTGATTTTCACCTGCACCCGACCTGGCGGCCGCTGGGAAATCATCTTTTGTGAAGAGTTTGTAGCACGACTTGTGGTAGTGACCCTCTGCAGCAACAAGGTCTCTGCTAACTAAACCAAGGATTCTCTGGTTGAGTTTCCTTATTGCTGCTCTGCGAATCTTCTCATCTGCTCGTAGCTCAACACACTGTATGAGTGGCTCCCTTGTCTTTGTTGTTTTTATGTACTTGCTTGACTTCTCGCAGAAGATACATACTTTGGCATACACCCTGCTAGTACTAGGGGCATCCCTTGATGCCCTCCTCCTGGGGTCGACGCTTGCTGATTCTATCTTGACACCCTTGGCAAGGATAGAATCCAGTGACTTCTTCATTGTAAAGAGACTACGACATTTACGGTGATAATGTATGTGTGGTATTCCTCCTTCTTCAAGGCCCTTGGCTGCTTCCAGGACTGGATCATGCTGCCTGATTTCTGCAGCCCTGAGCAATGTGTTCCAGGAGTCCAAATCCTGTGGTGACACCAGAGCATCGCTGTCATCATCAGAGCAGTGGATGATACAGTCGATCCGTGCTCTCTTCCTCGCAGATGGTTCCATCCTGCCGTCAAACAGTCGACACACACCTGCAAAAAATATCACCATTAAACCATGAACAAACAAACACATTACATGGAAACCACTCTACATATGTTTGCTCCTTCCAATAATAAATTATCCCCAAAATATAACAAAAAATCCCCAAATATGAAATAAACCCCTAAATATGGAGAAACTTGAAATACACATCGGAATAATTCTTGTAGAGAATCAAATAAGCTACAAGAGCTGTTAGAATATATTTTTCAATGTTCCCCATATTTAAGGATTTATTCTAGATTTAGAGGAAAATACCCAAAATATAGAGTATATTCCGAAATATGAGGAAATTTGAAAAATACCTAGGAACAACTCTGGTAGAGAATATAATTCTACATAGGTGTTCAAAGTTTCGCGATGATTGTGTGATGGATTTTAAAGAAAATGAGGAAAACGCCGAGCGTCACGCTAAAAATCTTTATTTTTGGGTAGCGCCCCTATTGCATCAAAAAAATTAGACTAAGCTACCAGTGCGAGAAGGCTATCATATCTTAATGTACTTACAGTCACTCTATAAACATTTTAGTACCATTCGTGTTTAGTCACCCCAGGTGGTACCGATATCTGGCCTGGCTCATGGACTATAACCATTTCAGTTTATAGGGATTATCATAACACACTTTTTTTCAGCTTATGAAGAACTTGTGGGAGTCAAACTGTTAACGATAATAGTTATTGTCTCTCATTATATACATTTTACTTGCATTCAATTATAATTATACACAAGAGGCTATACCATTAGGGGTGGCCACAAATACACATAGGCCTACACTAACTATAAAAGAGCCAACTGGGAAGCTTTCGCAAATTAAACAGAAACCCTAAACAACACACCCATCACTAATATCAACAATGCTGTTCACACTTTCAACACAATTATCCAAACCGCAGACAAGAAGCACATTTCAAGGGGTAACAGAAAATGACACAACCCCAACTTCACACCAGAAATTCAAAACCTCATCAGATAACCCGACACACTAAAACACTTCCCAGCTCCCCACACACAGGACACCGCACATCAAATCCAAGCACTCAACACACAAATTAACAACACGATACTAGAACAACAAACACTAAATTGGAACAATTACCTCCAGATGCTTGATCACAAAACAGACCCAATTTGTTTTTACAAAACACTAAACGGCATTACACTTTCCAGCAGTAACACAACACAATCACTGCCGCAATCACAACAACAGACTCTATACCTTCATACAAACAACAAGCAAACACTCTCATTAATCACTTCTCTCATGTCAGCCACATAAACCCCCATCATGACGACCGACGTGTCTTTCTACGTAAGAAACAATTTCCCACAGACCCTGACTATGCACCTTTCACCTACAGCCAGACAAGGCACATCGTCAACAATCTCAAGCACTCACCCGCCTGTGGTCCAGACAACATAAATAACATACTCCTCAGACACCTAGGACCACAAGGCATACAAGCATTTGCCAACATATCAAACTACAGTTATTCACGCAACACAATACCAGACATGTGGTAGCATGGTGTCATCATTACATTTCCCAAACCCAACACAGACCCCACGCTACCCTCCTCACACAGCCACATCACACTCCTTTGCACCCCCTCCAAAGTCTCAGAATGCCTCGTACTAAAACTGACCACACATGCTCTACCTCTAGCTCCAACACAACATGGCTTCAGGCCACTACACTCCACAAACACTCTTCTTACAGACCTTACACAAAGAGCTTTTGACCGCATTAACTCAGCTAGACCACTACACAGACCACTACTTTCTGCACTCGACATTAGTAAAGCCTTCGATGCCATCCTCCGCCACAACCTAACAAACAAAATCTACAACACAAACATGCACAACAATACAAAAAGGTGGCTGGCCAACTACTTAGTAGGCAGATATGCACATGTACCATTTGCCGGTTAGTCATCTAACATCAGAAACCTCACAAATGGAGTCCGACAAGGATCCGTCTTGTTGCCCTCACTCTTCAATCTATACATGTATGATATACCTACACCTCACGCACCCCAAATTAATATAGCTTCCTACGCAGTCGATAACACTCACATGTACACACCAAGACTCAGACAGAGCAACAAATCTTCTTCAACCCTATCTCAACACACTACATGACTGTTGCACTACGAACAGACTCAAATTAGCCCTAGTCACATCCACTGCAACCCTCCTCACAAGCTGGACAGCCAAATACAGAAACGCCCCACTCCTCACCATAAACAACACCCCTTTAAAGCGGGCATCACACTGGGCCAAATTCTCGTCATTCTCCAATCTCCAGTCTCCGTTTCCAGTCAGTAGCGCCGGCAAATTCTATCACACACACCAAGCGTCCTGGCTGCGTGAGTCTCCGACACAACAATAACAACGTCCGACCTTAGCCTATATTGGTCCGTTTCACCTATACTGTAATGTATAGTAATATGAATTTACATCTACAATTATAATGCAATATGACTCAATCTACACGTTAGTGTAATTTTTTTTTAAATTTGAAGCTTATATAAGGAAATTTATATTTTGAACTTTTTCGATTCATACCAATCGCCGTGGCGTAGGCTATAGAACAGTGGTTACACTTAAACTAGAATAATATGGATTGATATTGACAAACTTTGTGTAATAGGACCCAATCTATATGTTAATGTTGTTGTTGTTGTTGTTGTTCCCCAAGCTGCCTGGCCAAACAGCCCCAAGTCCCCGAGCAAGGCCAAGGCCTTAACCGAGCGCCCCCACAGGATCCTCCCTGCCGACCACAATAAAGCCTGGGTGACCGAAGCCACTCCATGGCGGGGAGCTGAGGAGGGTGCGGAAACGCCCGGGAAACCAAAGCCCCACCCAGGGCCCTGTGCCCCTCAGAAATTATGAAGAGAAAGTTGAGGGGCAAAGGAAAAATGTGACGCTTTGGCTTTCCATCTTGGTAGATTGGGAGGTCAATCCACGGAAGAGACGCCGTCACTTGAGATCTAGAAAATATATAAGTAAAACGAACAGTCAGAGTAAGCTATGGGTATGGCAGAGATTGCTCAGTTCTCACTCTGATAGACCAGCCCATCACCACATGACTAGAACCCAATCCTCTCAGCATCAGCTAGGAAAGGCCCTAGAAAGCCGCCTTTGGCGGGGGGATAGCTCCCCTATTTCAACCCCTTTCGGGGTTGGGCACCCGCTGTATAAGTTAATGTTGCTATGTTTTGCGTGTGAAGCTTATATAAGTAGCTATGAGGAAGTTTTTCGCAAAATATAGGCCATAGCCTGACGGAGCCCCTGTCGTTACCTCGGCACTAAACGATCGTTTAGGTTAAGGCCCCATTAATTGCTCTTTCCATTCACATATGCATAGCCTACGTGAGTTGCAGTTGGGATGTGTGTACATACTTAGATTGATATGCAGGATTCGAAGTTGCATAATAAATCGTAGGCAGTGTCCACCATTCTTTAACTGTCTTCGTGGTGCGATGCATAAGGTGTTGATTTTCGGTGTGAGCATCCTGGATTCGAATCCACGGACTGCCACGTGTGTTTGTAAATTTCATTAATCGATTTTAGGAGTATAGTTGGTTGTTGGAAGGAACATAATATTGTGCAGTTTCACCAATAATTTAGAGTAATATGGATTTATATCGACAATTATATTTCAATATGACTCAATCTACAAGTTTGCGTGATTATGTTTTATATTTGGAGCATATATGAGGAAATATTTTGAACTTTTCGGAGGTTGTAGAATGCTTGGTAGGCTATAATCCTGTGTATGCGGGTAGACCTGTATTTATCTCAATAATTTGGTAATGTTACAATATATTTTTACATTTTACATTCATAAATAGTCCACTAATATACTAGGTTAGGTTAGGCTAGGTTAAAAATATTGTTCAATGATTCTTAGTAAATAGGCATCTGAAAAACAGTTCCTCCTGCTACACAACCGAATGTTTTCGTTTCATACCAATCGCCGTGGCGTAGGTATAGGAAGTGGTTATTTAGCTACAAGTGGTGTAGCTATTTTAGCATTAATTAACTTAGTTTATGTCTATCCGCAGCCCTTCTCACAATCAAAACACACAATTATGTAGCAAAATATATATTTCGACGTCATATACTTGAGATATCAATGAGATTAAATGCGAGCTGTAAAGAGGCTGACAATCTACCTCCATCAAAAAATGGAGCTTCCCACCCAGTGCGGGAAGCATCCTAGCTCCATCAAATGGTGAGATTTGTGCTGGAGACTGGCGGTAGCTCCCTTTTTTGCTGAAGAATGACGAGAATTGGCCCAGTGTGATACCCCCTTTACACACACACACACATATACACACACACACACTCTCTCTCTCTTCGCCGCAATGTTGCATCTCTCTCGCTATTCTATCGCTACTACAGTAATCAGTGTTCCTCAGAGCTCTCTCAGTGCACATCACCTCCTCTACGTATGGTACGTAGTACCCGTCTTGTAACATAATCCCACCCCTACTCTGTATAACTCTCCAACTCAAGAGTGAAACGTTACATCCAATCATTCTTCTATTCAACAGCTGAGCTCTGGAACTCTCTCCCTAACCCATCTTTCCCCTATCCTATGACTTAAATTGTTTCAAACTCCATGTGTCCAGCCTTTTTGGCTCGAACGTTCCTTGATTTTGGCCCTGTCACTCTTTTAACTCAGGGGGAGGCAGTCGTCACAGGCAGTTTTGACTTTTGTCTTCCTCATCCACATAGGAAAAACTAAACAGATAGGAGTAACATATGATACTCTAATGGCATTCAAACAACATATCACAAACATCAATAATATAATGACACCCAGACTTAACGCCCCCAGGTCACTTGCCCACACAACATTTGGACACAACAAAGAAAATACCACCACAGTATACAAACAATACATAAGATCAGTAATGGAATATGCAAGGCCTGCCTGTGTTTCGAACCTAGCTGAAGCACATCACAAGACCTTGCAGACCATTCAAAACAAAACCCTATAAATCATCACAGGCTGCACAGCTACTACACCTACAGATCACCTTCATCAAGAAACGAAAGTCCACAAATTCAAAGACCACCTGGACATGAGAGGCACTCAATTCCTGACTGCAGCCTCCACAAACCAACACCATCCACTACACTACATGGTAACACACCCACAGACACCAAGAAATATCAAAACAACACTCGGCGCACAATTTCACGCACAAATACTGTCAACTCTACCTCCCTGCCCACCTCAAACCAGATTCCAGAAGCACATCCATGCTCATATATTTCGCCGTTCCATCCAATCACTAAAAGACTAAATGCAGTTACATGCACGACCTCCCAAAATCCATCCTTCTGAGTCCTCCCTTCCTTGCGAAGACAGAGTCCAACTGGCCAGACTGAGATGTGGGCACCTTCCAGCTCTTCTGAACTATCATAGGAGTCTGGATGACTCCGTCGTCAACACCTGCCCAGGATGCGACACATCACCCCATACTATTAATCACATCATAGAAGACTGCATTCCACTCAAGCACTTACGCGAACAACATAATCTACACTCCTTGAGAGCCCTATGGGAAAGCCGATGGCAGCCATGGCCTTCTTTAGGGACTCGGGGCTGTTCGGCCAGGTAGCCTAGGGAACAACAACAACAACAACAATAACATCATTATAGATATTGTATAGCTGTGGTCAAGAATACCTGATTATCCTCTAATGATAAAAAGAAGATAGTGAGCGTTAAGTAGTGATCTTCACAGTAGTATGATCATTGTTTCACTCGTGTATCATAATCGTGCTTCTGAAAGTCATTCCGAAATGTTAACTGTTCCCATCCTCTCGTAAATGTTCTCCTACAGCCCCGTCCATTAAGCTCAACTAAAATAAGCAGCACACAGGTTGAAGAGAAGCTTAGCCAAAATAAGGGGGAGATTTGTATTTTGTTTGTTTGTTATTTATTTATTTATTTAATTATTATTTTTAGTTTCCTCCCAAGACCTCCATCAAGCTTTAAAAATTACCCCCAACACCTCCATACGAGATAATTTAAAAAAATATTCGATAGACAAATGTCCCGGCCAAAGCCCGGTTCCACCTAAATTACAGACTCGCTATCGTTCTCCAGAAAAAAATAATCGGTACCTAGCCTAAATGGCACACACGGTCTTAAAATTGCCAAACTAATGGGGCTAAACATGAGTGAGAAGAGGGTCCAGAAAAACCACAGCTCCCCTTGAATATATACTGTATAGTATATGGAAGGGTAAACGTATTTTTAACCGCCACTGTACCACGTGAATAAAGCTTAATTATAACTACGGGTAATGTTGTACAACATTCATGGAACATCGTAGATAACCGGCGATTTTGGATAATTATAGTCGGACGGTGGATTGAAAGGAGGATATGACTGTATTATTGCCGTAAATTTGTGGTTTATTTAAAGGGGAGGTAGTTGCTTCTTCTGGATTCCTTTCTTCCTCATGTTTTTGAAACTTTAAGACGTTCGTTCCATAGTTTGGCGATTTTGAGACCTTTCACCCCATTTATTTCTCAAAATTAGGACCTCTTTTTTTAGGACCCTAATTTAAGGAGGAACCGGCCTCTGACCGGGACATTTTTCTATCGAAAAATTTACAAATTTATATGGCGAGGAAACTAAAAAGTAAATTAATATATATACAAATAAAATAAAAAATATATTTAACCCCCTTAATTGATAGCCACAGTATGTAATTGATAGCCACAGTATGTAATTGATAGCCACAGTATGTAATTGATAGCCACAGTATGTAATTGATAGCCACAGTATGTAATTGATAGCCACAGTATGTAATTGATAGCCACAGTATGTAATTGATAGCCACAGTATGTAATTGATAGCCACAGTATGTAATTGATAGCCACAGTATGTAATTGATAGCCACAGTATGTAATTGATAGCCACAGTATGTAATTGATAGCCACAGTATGTAATTGATAGCCACAGTATGTAATTCCGTAGCAGCTAATAACGCCCACAAAAAAAAAAAAAAAAAAAAAAAAGGAGCACCGTGAACATTAATATTGTATTGGACGTTCTTGCCTTACTAATTTGCTTAGTTTTTTCTCAGAGGTATATGAAGCAGTAGATAATGACAAGGCTTACGATATTATATATTTAGATTTCAGTAAAGCTTTCGACAGAGTCCCTCATGAGAGATTGATGAGAAAGGTTGAGGCACATGGAATAGGTGGGGCGTTGTTGGGATGGATTAGGTCATGGCTAATTGGTAGGAAACAGAGAGTCAGCATAAATGGTACCAAGTCAGAGTGGGGAGCAGTCAAAAGTGGTGTCCCCCAGGGATCGGTATTAGGTCCCCTGTTGTTTCTTATATACATAAATGACCTAGATTTAGGTATAACTAGTAGGATAAGTAAATTCGCAGACGATACTAAAATGGGGAGATCAATTGATTCAGATAGCGATATAGAGTGCCTCCAAAGGGATCTAGATACCTTACATGAATGGTCAGTAAATTGGCAGATGAAGTTTAACATTGACAAATGCAAGGTATTAAAGATAGGGAAGATGCAAACAAATGTTAAATATAAACTAGCTAATTTAGAATTAGAAAATTCAGACAGCGAGAAAGATCTAGGTGTGTTTGTTAGCAATGATTTGAAGCCTAGAAAACAGTGTATAGGCGTTCGTAATAAGGCAAACAGGATTCTCGGGTTCATCTCTAGGAGTGTGAGTAACAGAACTGCTGATGTTATCTTAAAACTGTACTTGTCATTAGTGAGACCCCATATGGATTATGTTGTCCAATTTTGGTGTCCTTATTACAGAATGGACATAGATTCATTGGAGAGAGTACAGCGTAGAATGACAAAAATGATCCATAATATTAGAAATCTTCCGTATGAAGAAAGGTTGAAGAAATTAGGTTTACATTCGTTAGAGAGACGCAGAGTTAGAGGGGATATGATAGAGGTGTTCAAGTGGGTTAGTGGGATTAACAAAGGGTACATGACAAATGTACTAAAGCTCAGTGATAGAGAAAGAACTCGTACCAATGGTTTCAAATTAGATAAATTTCGTTTCAGAAAAGATATAGGCAAATATTGGTTTGGTAACAGAGTTGTAGATGGGTGGAATGGACTACCAAGTGCTATAGTGGGATCTAAAACTGTAGGGAGCTTTAAGATAAAATTGGATAAGCATATGGACGAGAAGGGTTGGGTGTGAAGGGGGATCAGCCGGGTTGGGCCAATCAGCGCTCTGCAGACCCCCAAAATCCTGCGTTAATCTCTAACCGTTTTGGTAAGATGATCCTCAGGGTATTAGAGTGTTGAGCCTATAATTGGGCTTTGTAATTGATTTGGGGTTGTGTGGGACAGGGATCTGCCTTGCTTAGGCCAATCGGCTTTCTGCAGACTCCCATTTTCTTATGTTCTTATGTTCTTATGAGTAACTTATAGAAAAATCGTAAATATGTCCTAGTTTGTCATTATGCAGTTTCAATCCTGCACAATTGATTCGTAGGTTACATTCACTCTACATTAGATGATGAATGTGGTGTCCTGATTAATCTTCTCGCCTCTAGTAACTTAATTATATTGTATATGGTGAGCCCTTCTCTAATTTGCCATGAAATACCAGGCTGGGCGAGTTTTCGAAACCTTGTGTTTTTCTGTATTTTCATCCGCCAGAATGCTGTTTATTGTGATGTATCATATGTCAATGGAAAGAGGAATAACTATACTACATTACATTATTATTATTTTTTTTAAATCGCATTATGAAAGTGTAAACGACTCCGGAATAAACGTTTTTCCCGAGCAATTGTCTTCACACCGTCCTATCTCGAAATTGTGAGTGATGACCATATATTTTTATTTACTCAAATAATAGTATTTTGTCTCCTCTTTCCAAATCTGAAAACAGAAATTGTCTATCTTCAATAGTTCTCAAGCAGTTACCGAAAACATAAAAAGTATGACTTTGCATGATATGGTTTATAACATTTTCGAATTATTTCGTTGTTACGATGTCTATAGTTCTCAATTTAGGCTGCATGAATACGGCAGATAATGCTGAAGAGAATAAAAACAAATAGAAGTTCCTACGACAAATACTTTATGCTCTATGAATATTTGAAAAGAAGAGCCAATATGCGAATATTTACGCTTCACTCGTCTCTGTTCCTCCGACGCTAGCCAGGCTCCGAGCTGTTCCCCACCTCGGCGTTGCTTTATTTGCTTGGATACGTATATAACTGTTTATATCACTGTAATCGGCAAATAATGCTCTTTTTAATGGTGAAAACCAAAATAATATAGCGTAATTGGTTCACGAGCTATGCACAATTGTTTCCATGCATTGTTATTGTTATGTAAATATATGAGAATGTTTATACAGTTGTATATCTTTGCCACAATATACAACACTTTTATATAATTTTCCTTGCCAATAATTGTATAATGTTCATAGAACACATGTCAGTCATGAAGGTTGTCAATTTTACTTACCTGGTAGGGCCACAACCCTTTCCAACGAGAAGGGAAATGGCTCCGGGGTTGACACTGAAAAAACAAAACAAGAAAGCCAGGTTATCTTCAAGTAATAAATTCAGAAATAATTCTATTGTACACACAAATAAAGTAATATATAAATATATATATACTGAATATATTATATATATATATATACAGTATATATATATATATATATATATATATATACAAGGTGTCAAACAAAATATAATGAATGGTAACAAAAATGTGTGTATGTGTGTGTGGGTATATATATATATATATATATACAAGGTGTCATATATATATTTGTATATGTATATACAAGGTGTCATATATATATATATATATATATACAAGGTGTCAAACCAGAGAAATATGCAGATTTCCAAGCCACCCAAGGAGGTACTGCATTTGACTCGTTATTTTTTTAGAGTGGTTTCCCCAGGAGGCCTATATCCACTTTGATGATGAAGGTGGGTGAATGAAGGTGGGTAAATGTCGGTGGGTGAATGAAGGTGGGTAAATGTAGGTGGGTGAATGTCGGTGGGTGAACGAGGGTGGGTGAATGAAGGTGGGTGAATGAAGCCGGGTGAATGAAGAACTGAAATTAATGAATGAATGAATCAATGAATGAATGATTGCACATATCTCCTGACTATAGGACACCTGCATTGTGGCTATGAAAAAGGTTAAAGCAGTTGTTGACGTCAATGCAGAGGGCAACCGTGCAAGTGTGGCAGCGGAAGCTTGTGTCCTTGCGAGCGCCGCTCATTACTTTGCAGTAATAGCAACGGAGTCGCTTCTTGGCCGGAATCATCTCCCGAGAATGGTCCAAGTCCTTGTTCAGCCGGATATGGTTCAGAACAACAGGACGGGGCCTTGGGACCACTCCAGGTCGAGGTCTCCGGACTCGCACCGCTCGTGCTGCTTCCAGTATTGGTGGCGGTTGGTTGGCAGCTTCAAGAGCTGCTTCCCCATCGTCTCCAGCAGCAGCTGCATCAGGTGCTAGTGCCACGGGGGGTGAACCAGGACATAGTTTCTCCTCGGGGCAGCAGCATCAGCAGCAGCATCATCTGGTTCTGGTGGTGGGGAGGGGACATCGAGACGTGGTGCCCTCTCAACGCCTCCACCAAGAGCAGCAACAGGAGAGGGTGGAGTGTTGTCAGGAGCAGCAGGGGCTGGGGAGTCTGGATGGTCGTCGTTTGACGACCCAGATGATCCACCGGGTTGCCGTTGCCTGTGTGCATGCCTCTGTGGTTCACGCTGTTCACGCGGCAGATCTTGTGCTCAGTGGACTGGCCTCCCCGACATAGGCCACTCTGCAGGGTTGAATTCCAGCATGGACGTACAGACGTCCTCCTGGAAGTCGAGCAAGGTAATTTTCTTCCTTGGTTAGCACTTCCTGTACAGGACATGGGCATTGAAGAGGGCCATTTGGATGAAATAGAAGGTGATCTTCTTCGTCTACTTGACCGTCTTTCGCTGGATGGGGTAGTACTGGACCATCTGGTCGAAGTGATCCACCCCACCCATGTGGAAGTTGTAGTCTTCAACACAAACAGGTTTGAAGATCTTCTGTCCACGACGCCACCTGCCCTGTTGGTCCTTCTCTTTGAAACTGACAAGCTTCGGGATGGTGTCCTGTTTGTGGAAGGTGGACACCATGTTGACGATGCGCTTGTCTCGCCAAAGTAGGACCATGGTTAAGCCGTTGTTCATTGCTATTGTCGCATCGCGTTCAAGCTCTTTTGCTTTAGCAAGGTCGCACAACCGCTTAGGAGCTCCTCATGCAAGGCGCAGGGTGCCACACACATAGATGTTGTGTGTGAGCATTTGCTGGCACAGGTCAACTGAGTTGTAATAGTTGTCCATGTACAGCTTGTACCCCTGGCCTCTGAAGGACTCCGTGAGACCCTCCACCGTCTCCCGGAGAGATCGACCCGCACCGGTGTAGACTCGAAAGTCCCACACATAGCCAGTCAACGCCTCTGCCAGGATGTACAGCTTGATACCATACTTCGTCGGCTTCATTGGGTTGTAAACCTTGAATGAAAGGCGACCCTTCCATCCAAGGCTGCCTTCGTCAAGGGACATCTTTTCGGCGGGGATGTATGCCAGCTTGAAGCCTTCAAGTAAGTATTCCATCACCGTCCGAACCTTCACAAGCCTGTCCGTGTTCTGCCTGCTGACTGCCTTGTTGTTGAAAGCATGGAAATACTTCAACAAGGCTAGAAACTTAGTCCTACTCATCGTTCTCCGAAATGCTGGGTAGTCGTGAAGGACAGTTGTACGCCAGTAGTGACTCAGAGAAGGAGTCTTCGTAATGCCCATGAGGAAGTACAGGCCAAAGAATTTGGCCATTTCCTCCTCACCAAACAGGTGCCAAACAGCGGCGCTCCGTCAACGAACTTGGCGTAAGCATTTGTCTCCACTACCAGGAATTGCAGCATCTCCCTTGTGAAGAAGAGCTGGAAGAACTGGAGAGGAGTCACCGGCATTGAAACCTGCATGCCAGGGGTCCCTGTGAACGGACCAACCTGGGGGTTGAAGCGGGCGTCGGTCCAACCGGCATCACGATCGGGGGCAGGATCGCGAGCACGGCCACGACCACCGCGAGGACCACCGCGAGGAACACCTCTGCGGCCCCTGGGCCTACCACCTGCCCCCCTACTGGGCCCGGGCCTCCGGCATGGCCTAGGTGGTAGGTCGAGGGGGAGAGTGGGGGGGGCTTCTGCATCAGATGATGCAGAAGCCGGTGAACCTGGTGCAGCACCAGGTGGTGAAAGGTGTGGAGCTGGTGAACCTGGTGCAGCTGCACCAGCTGGTGAAAGGTGTGGAGCTGGTGAACCTGGTGCAGCTGCACCAGTTGGTGAACGGTGAAGAGGAAACCTTTGGGGAAGAAGCTCCTCGATTGCTGCTGGAGGATTCAACGCTGTGCGTGGCACCTCAGCAACAACCTGAGCACGCATTGCGGCTTCAGCAACCTCAGCACGCATTGCGGCTCGATGCTCAGGCAGAACAAATGCCAAGGGTGTCAACGATGTGTCGCTGAAGGGGACACTGCGGGGGTGACCGTTCCCAAGACATGCGAAGGCGGGGTATTCAAAGTGCCCACAGCAAGTAGCGTAGCAAACATGTGTGGGCTGCGGGCTGGTGATCCTGCTGGAAGCAAGGATGAGACACCGCCACGCGAGGTGGATGGAAGAGGTGACGTGTGAAGTTGGGGGAAGTTGGGTGATGGTAGGAGGTAATCGGTGATGTTAGGGACTGGTAGAGATGTAGATGGGATGGGATGAGATGTAGATGGGATGGGATGAGATGTAGATGGGATGGGATGAGATGTAGATGGGATGTAATTGGATGGGATGGATGGTGGTGGTGGCGAATCCGCTGGGGCTGGTTGTGTTGGTGGTGGGTCGTCCGCCGTTGCTGGGGCTGGTTCTGCAGGTGGTGGTGGTGGTGGGTTGTCCGCCGTTGCTGGGGCTGGTGGTGGATCGGCCGAGGCGTGGGCGTCGACGCGGAGTCGCTTGGGCGGAGGTGAAGCCCAATCTTCATCCCCAGTCGACCACTCGTCCGACTGACTCTCGCTCTCCATCTCGTCCGTCGTCAGGTCTAGCACCTCGTTCACCATATCCTCCAGCTCGGAATCCCGCAAACGGCGTTTCATGGCTTCCCTGTTGTCCTTCGACATGGCAGCTGGCGTATGGCGGCAGGCTGGCGAATGGCGGCAGGCTGGCGTATGGCGACAGGCTGGCGTATGGCGGCAGGCAGTAGTTGGCTTATGATGCTGAAACCAAGAAAAGGAAATAAAGGAAAAACGTAATTGACGTTTATAGTTGTCATGACGCAAGTTCGCCATCACTGGATCCATATGACGTTGGTATAGTTCACCATGACGTAGTCATAGTTTTGCATTATCCGATGACATGTATAAAGTTCGCCATCACTGGATCCATATGACGTTGGCATAGTTCACAATAACGTAGTCATAGTTTGGCATTGTCCGATTTCAGATAACGTGAGTATAATGGATTCATGACGGTATAGTTCCGCATTTTGTAATTCAAAAGGGGGAACACCATGACGTAGTCATAGTTTGGCATTATAAGAATATATTTATACCTTGGGGCTCTTTGGCCAGACACCATGAAATAAATCAAATAAATAAAAACTATAATAAATCAAATAAATACCAATATATATAAGATAACTATATAAATACTCGATTATGGGCCTTGCCCTTCCTGTGGACAGGGGGTGCTCCCATGGACACCCTGGGGAACAGGAACAATACAAAAAAATATATAAATAAAATAAAATTATAAATAAAATAAAATAAAATAAATAAAATAAATAAAAACTATAATAAATCAAATAAATACCAATATATATAAAATAACTATATAAATACTCGATTATGGGCCTTGCCCTTGCTGTAGACCTAGGGGGTGCTCCCATGGACACCCTGGGGAACAGGAACAATAACAAAAAATATATATAAATGAAATAAAAATATAAATAAAATAAAATAAAATAAATAAAACAAATAAAATAAATAAAAACTATAATAGCCTAAATCAAATAAATAAAAATATATATAAAATGACAATAGAAATACTCGAATATATATATATATATATATATATATATATGATATATATATATATATATGATATATATATATATAAAATAAATATATGCCTAAACATAAGAACATAAGAACATAAGAAAATGGGAGTCTGCAGAAAGCCGATTGGCCTAAGCAGGGCAGATCCCTGTCCCACACAACCCCAAATCAATTACAAAGCCCAATTATAGGCTCAACACTCTAATACCCTGAGGATCATCTTACCAAAACGGTTAGAGATTAACGCAAGATTATGGGGGTCTGCAGAGCGCTGATTGGCCCAACCCGGCTGATCCCCCTTCACACCCAACCCTTCTCGTCCATATGCTTATCCAATTTTATCTTAAAGCTCCCTACAGTTTTAGATCCCACTATAGCACTTGGTAGTCCATTCCACCCATCTACAACTCTGTTACCAAACCAATATTTGCCTATATCTTTTCTGAAACGAAATTTATCTAATTTGAAACCATTGGTACGAGTTCTTTCACCATCACTGAGCTTTAGTACATTTGTCATGTCCCCTTTGTTAATCCGAAATTTCATAGATTCATTGGAGAGAGTACAGCGTAGAATGACAAAAATGATCCATAATATTAGAAATCTTTCGTATGAAGAAAGGTTGAAGAAATTAGGTTTACATTCGTTAGAGAGACGCAGAGTTAGAGGGGATATGATAGAGGTGTTCAAGTGATAGCGATATAGAGTGCCTCCAAAGGGATCTAGATACCTTACATGAATGGTCAGTAAATTGGCAGATGAAGTTTAACATTGACAAATGCAAGGTATTAAAGATAGGGAAGATGCAAACAAATGTTAAATATAAACTAGCTGATTTAGAATTAGAAAATTCAGACTGTGAGAAAGATCTAGGTGTGTTTGTTAGCAATGATTTAGTTTACAACTAAATTATGTCATGTCCCCTTTGAAATTTCGCCTATACACTGTTTTCTAGGCTTCAAATCATTGCTAACAAACACACCTAGATCTTTCTCACAGTCTGAATTTTCTAATTCTAAATCAGCTAGTTTATATTTAACATTTGTTTGCATCTTCCCTATCTTTAATACCTTGCATTTGTCAATGTTAAACTTCATCTGCCAATTTACTGACCATTCATGTAAGGTATCTAGATCCCTTTGGAGGCACTCTATATCGCTATCACTTGAACACCTCTATCATATCCCCTCTAACTCTGCGTCTCTCTAACGAATGTAAACCTAATTTCTTCAACCTTTCTTCATACGAAAGATTTCTAATATTATGGATCATTTTTGTCATTCTACGCTGTACTCTCTCCAATGAATCTATGTCCATTCTGTAATAAGGACACCAAAATTGGACAGCATAATCCATATGGGGTCTCACTAATGACAAGTAAAGTTTTAAGATAACATCAGCAGTTCTGTTACTCACACTCCTAGAGATGAACCCGAGAATCCTGTTTGCCTTATTACGAACGCCTATACACTGTTTTCTAGGCTTCAAATCATTGCTAACAAACACACCTAGATCTTTCTCACAGTCTGCATTTTCTAATTCTAAATCAGCTAGTTTATATTTAACATTTGTTTGCATCTTCCCTATCTTTAATACCTTGCATTTGTCAATGTTAAACTTCATCTGCCAATTTACTGACCATTCATGTAAGGTATATAGATCCCTTTGGAGGCACTCTATATCGCTATCTGAATCAATTGATCTCCCCATTTTAGTATCGTCTGCGAATTTACTTATCCTACTAGTTATACCTAAATCTAGGTCATTTATGTATATAAGAAACAACAGGGGACCTAATACCGATCCCTGGGGGACACCACTTTTGACTGCTCCCCACTCTGACTTGCTACCATTTATGCTGACTCTCTGTTTCCTACCAATTAGCCATGACCTAATCCATCCCAACAACGCCCCACCTATTCCATGTGCCTCAACCTTTCTCATCAATCTCTCATGAGGGACTCTGTCGAAAGCTTTACTGAAATCTAAATATATAATATCGTATGCCTTGTCATTATCTACTGCTTCATATACCTCTGAGAAAAAACTAAGCAAATTAGTAAGGCAAGAACGTCCCTGTGTGAATCCATGCTGAGAAGAATTGATTAAGTTAAATGTTTCTAAGTGGTTTCTCATTTTCCTAGCAATAATTGACTCTAGTAGCTTTCCTATGATTGAAGTGAGACTAATGGGACGGTAATTGGATGCTATTGATTTATCACCTTTTTTGAAAATCGGAACTACATTTGCAAGCTTCCAAGCTTCTGGAACTATACCTGTTTCTAATGAATTGTTAAAAAGAAATGTTAATGGGTAACTTAACTCATCTCATTCGTAATCACAAACCTAACATAAGTTAGGAATGTGACTACGAATGTTTACCACACTAACCCTATGAAATATGATATAATTTTTATTATTCACAGTTCACAACACTTCCACTGGGTCCATTCTAGCCGCCTAAAAAACACATGGCTGGCTATGGAGAGGCGAGCAACGAGGCACAAACAGTCACAAATTACGAGTTATATACATAAAATATATTACATAGCCACAAATTGATATACACTGCCACTTGGTACATAAATAATCCAGATTTGCCCGCCTGAAAGCAGTTCCATGGCGGGCAATGGAGGCGAGACGAGATTTAAAGGTCCGGGACCCCTACCTCACAGACTGGCGGCCGGGTGACTACTGCTGAAACAAAGGCCCGCACTCCTCTCACAGGGACGCTAGGGGGTTGCCAGATATTTCATTTTGTAACTTACTGAGGGCTAACTTACCAGCCAAAAATGCGTCAAAATCGCGTTATTAACTTATTTACCACAAATATTTCTAACTTACGGGTGGCATTACGACGCGATTGCGTCATACGACCACTCTTGGGGTAGTGGCGTTATGACGCGTTCGCGTCGTAAGAATGCGAGAGGGTTAAGGGGGGTCACCATTTTTTTGTTTTATCTTTCGCTCCTTTTCTCTTTTCCCGGCTTGTATTCATTCGGCCCCAGTCAGCCAACTGTTTTAAGATGTTTATCCCCATTCATGTTTCGATTTCTTCCTGGCGAGCGATAGTTAGCCAGCATTGTATGGAGAAATCCGGCTTCGCCGGAGAAATTTTTCTATCAAAAAATTTAAACATTTAGCTTGCTGTCAAAACACAAATATATATAAGCTGGCTCGCTGCCGCTCACCAGGAAAATATTGACACCTGGATGGGAGTAAACGTCTTAAAACAGTAGGCTGAATGGGGCCGAATGGATACAAGCCAAAGAGAGAGGGAGAGAACGAGAAAAAAGCGAGGTGGGCTCCCTTAATGTATTTATGGGGACGTTATTTTATTTATATACAGTATATAATTATATTTGTTATTATTTCCGGTATATACTGTATATTGGTTTTAGTTTTACTCCCTGGACATCTATCAAACTTATAAACAAAATATCCCAATGACATCCCTCCGAGATAAATTTGTAAATTTTTCAGTAGAAAAATGTCCTCCTAAATTACAGGGCCGGTATTTATAAAGCACTTTTAGGCCTAAAAGTAGCTTTTAAAGATGGCGCCAACTTTTAAAACTTAAAAGTTGGGCAAAAAAACTTTTAGCGGCTAAAAGTAGCTTTTAAACCCAGCGAAAACTAAAAGCTCCCCTTGGGACTGTTAGCGCTTAAAAGTTACTTTTAGAGGACGATGAAGATGATTGAATAACAAATCCGCCACCCCCTGCCAAGGAATGTTCATGTTAGAAAGATAAATTGGATTAATAGGCCTATAGCGAGTTAATCGAAGTACACCATTTAAACCATGAAGGAGACAGAAGAACAAAGCTCTTAACCCTGAGATGAAAGTGTGTAGGCCTAGTACCCTACGTTATTTGGCAACGGTCAAAATGTAACTGAATGAGTAACTCATGGTGGTATGATTGTAGGTTAGATATATTATCAAGTGCAGTATGTTAGGTAACTCTTGATTCTATCCATAAATTCCATATACCACCCCGTACATCATACTACCCAAAGGTGATTCACTGTGTGTTATCCAACGAATAAGCTATATTAGAAAGTAACCTACCACCTTATGTATCAACCTACTTTAAACATTTCGATTCATACTGTATATATGTCCGACTACATTTTTTGCCGCGGTCGGTCTCTCTATTTTTAGATGGGTAAATCCTCCTCCTCCTCCGCCCACAACCTCGACAGTTCCAGCGTCCTCGTTGACAAATGCCTATACTGTACTTGTTGGAAGAACACTAACAAATAGACCAAATTAAAGGAGTGTAGAAGGACTAAGATATAATATTGGATTGTCACAAGATAGGCCTATTTCATAACATCCGAGAACAAGTAGCCTATTTGCACCCTATTTTTTCGCAAATTACCGTAAACTGGGGTGATTTCGGATAGGATAAGGATAAGGATATTATGGGGGATAATTTTAGGAGGCTTCCTGGATTACGGCGCACGGCGCATTATCACTACACATCACTTGACCTAGTTAAATCTCTACAATGTGTTTACAGTCATGAGAAATTGTAAAAAACAAACTCGAAAAATTTCCGAAATTACCCCACTTTACGAATTGTGAAAACTTGCGAATTTGGCAACTATCTCAGATGCTGCCACACCGGAGTATGCAATTGTTTTCGTATGGTAAATATATTACCCTTTCAATTTAGCAATATATAATAGATTTCACAATAACAAAATATTGCATAATTACCCTAATGTTTTATAGTAATTAGTATATGCAATTAGAAGCCTATACTTACCTATTAAACGTTATTCATCGATTGTAATCTTGCTAGATGTAGCGAACTAGCGGTTGTGGCAGCTTTCTTAACGCTTCCACTAAAAGCTGCTTTTAAATGTTTTATGAATAACTTTTAAGGATTTTCTTTTAGTTAAAATTACTTTTAGGATTTTTTTTAAATTATTTTATAAATACCGGCCCAGGTTCGCTATCACTCGCCAGAACAAAATTGACACCTAAATGGCCAGAGAGGTCTTAATATTGACAAAGAAATATGACTGTAATTTTCGTAAACTTGTGGGTTTATTTAAGGGGGAGTTAGTTGCTTCTTCTGGACTCCCTTCTCCCTCATGTTTTGAAACTTTAAGACATTCGTTCCATAGTTTGGCGATTTTAAGACCTTTCACCCCATTTATTTCTCAACATTAGGACCTCTATATAATTTCAAAACTAATGAAGCTAAACATGAAGGAGAAGGGGGTTAAGAACATGAAGGAGAAGGGGGTTAAGAACATGAAGGAGAAGGGGGTTAAGAACATGAAGGAGAAGGGGGTTAAGAACATGAAGGAGAAGGGGGTTAAGAACATGAAGGAGAAGGGGGTTAAGAACATGAAGGAGAAGGGGGTTAAGAACATGAAGGAGAAGGGGGTTAAGAATAAAACAAATACTCTCCCTTAAGGGGACATGGGCCGTTTTTCTGGTCCCCTTTCTTCCTCATGCTTAGCCCCATTAGTTTTCAGATGTTAAGATGTTTGGCCCATTATTTAGTCGATTTTAAGACCTTTCGCCCCATTTCTTCGTCAATATTTAGACCTTTCGTGCTATTTAGGTGTCGATTTGTTCCCTAGCGAACGATAGTGAGTCTGTAATGTTGGAAGAACCGGCCTTCGGCCGGCACATTTTTCTACTGAAAAATGTACTAATTAATCTAGAAGGGGGATCTTATGGATATTTTGTTTTAATTTGATGGAGATCTAGGGAGGAAAGTAGAAAAATAATGAATACATGCAAAAATCGCCCCAAAAGTGAACCATCCTCCCTTAAGACTCGGTTTATACAGTAGCTTCCTTATAATGTATTCCCTTTAAAATATACAGGATTGTTGTTGAAGGATTATACTTTTTAAGCGGATAGTAGCTATTTTGTTGGTCTATTAATTTATATATTCATATATTGATTTTAGTTTCCTCGCTAGACCTCCATCAAGCTTGAAAAAAAAAACACCCTCTATCGCTCGCCAGGATAAAATCGACACCTAAATGCCGCGAAAAGTTTAAATATTGACAAAGAAACGGGGCAAAAGGTCTTAAAATCGCTGAACTAATGGGCCGAACGTCATAAAATCTGAAAACTAAGGGGGCTAAACATGAGGGAGAAGGGGGGCCAGAAAAAAACAGTCCATCTCTTCTTAAATGCGTAGTCAACATATGGTTGGTACAGTATTAATGCATTTTATGAGCTATTCTTTTGCTGGGGTCATAGTAAATAAATGAATAAGAAATGTTTGCTTGACCTTGCAAGTCACGATAATATCAAAGTTGTGTGCAAGCCAATACATATATAGCTAAGTGCGCCTTCGTACTGCATGAGTGATTAGGCTCTCTCTCTCTCTCTCGCTCTCGCTCTCTCTCTCTCTCTCATACACACACACACCTACATCACCTACGTTATCTTAATCATAATTATGTAAGAGTGTAGGTCGTGGTTTTCATATTGAATAATATCCATGGCTAAACGATTTCAACGAGTCAATTAATGTCGTAATACCAATTGTAGATTTCAACGCAAAAAAAAAAAAAATCCCTTGAATTTATGTTATATAGTAGGAATACAAAATCCCAAAAATATATTCCAAATACTGTGAAGAATAACCATGACATTGGTTATATGTACGGTATAAAGTATCGGTTTGTTTTGTTCATGTATAAAATGTATGACTAATAATAGTATTTTGTTATACTTTGTTATATACAGTAATAATTTAATAAGTTTTCCTGCCAAGTGCCATTGGAGTAAAAAATAGTCCCTCAGGCGCCTGGCCCGGGGAGCCGGTCTATGTTGTGAAGGGTCATGCCTGGATGTGAGGTAGGTGGCCATTGTGGTATGGTTCTTCTGCGTGTCTGCCTGCTGATACCGGAACCTCTCTGGTGGGCCTGGAACCGGGGGAATGCTGGAGACCCTTAGTGATCTTTTGCTGGGCGACCTAGATGTGTATGAATTTTATATTTTTTTTGTTTTTATGTTGCGTTCTGTTGTCTCTGTTCTGGCTCTGTCTTGAGTCGGCCACCCCCAGCTATGGAGGATAGGCCTGAGTATATACATATATACATATATACATTCTATTCTATACTATTCTATATGCTCAGGCCCAATCCCCACTTTTCCTATTTTTTATTTGTATTGTCCTCTAATTTATTATTTTTGTTTTTTGTATTTTCTTGGGGGTGGCTGACTCAAGACAGAGCAAGAACAGGAAAACACAAAACACAAGACAAAACAGCGAACAAACACAGACAAAACACAAAATTCACACACATCTAGGTCACCCAGGAGAATACCCAGAGACCAGGGTCACCAAGGTCGCTCCAGTACTCCCCCGGCCCCCGACCACCCGGAGAGGCTCCGATCTCGGCAGGCAGACATGCAGCGGAGCCAAAGCAACAAGCCCGCCCACCACACTTCCAGGCACACCCTTCATATTAATCGTCTCCCCGGGCCAGGCGCCTGATGGACTATTATCTAGTCAAACTTGCGCCCGACCCCTTCCCCCAAATGACCACGTGTTCACTCAACTATTCACAAGCATTCTCCATTAATTCTTGTTTATTACCACTTCCTTTGCCTGATCTATAGTCATTCCTCTATCATCCAAAGCTTGTCTTACACAGTCTCTCCATCTCAATGGGGGTCTTCCTGCCCTTCTATCTCCCCTTGTATCTGACTTATATATTCTCTTTGTAAGCCTTTCATCTCCCATTCGTTCAACATGACCATACCAGCTCAGCACCCTTCTGTCCACTCTGGCTGACAAATGTTCCTGCTGCCCCACTCTCCTACGTATCTCTTCATACATGTTATATTATACCCTTGTTATACACATTTGTAATAATACTACATCATCTATTTGGGACAGCAAAATGGAAGGGTTTATACTTGTTCCCGTTGAACTCTCGACTTATTAAGGGGGGATGGTTCACTTTTTGTTGATTTTTGTTCATTTATTTATTATGTTTTCTAGTTTCCTCCCTAGACCTCCATCAAACTTAAAGTAACATCCATTAGATCCCCCTTCTAGATAAATGTGTACAATTTTGGGTAACAAAATGTCCCGGACGAAGGCCGGTTCTTCCCAAACTACAGGCTCACTATCATTTGCCAGGAAGAAATATCGACACCTAGATAGCACGAAAGGTCTAAATATTGACATGGAAATGGGGCGGAAGGTCTTAAAATCGACAAACTAATTGGACAAGCATCTAAAAAACTGAACACTAATGGGGCTAAACATGAGGGAGAAGGGGATCTAGAAAAACGACCCATCTCCCCTTAAATCCATGTCTCCTGTGTATCGCCTGCTTCTGGATTTGGACATTTTAATTCTTCCAATAATTTCTGTCATAATTTTAGCAACACAGGTATCATAGAACATCAATAATATTTATCACGTACTTGTGCCGGTAATGCTAGGTATTATTGAGTGTATGTTGCTTGGGCTGCATTGCAATATAAAGTTTGAGCTATAAGACAGCTATAAATGGTGGTTAATTCTGGCCTTGACTCTCATGATTTTAAGGGGGGATGTGCTTGTTTATTTGCTCATTTATGTAGCTTTGATAATTTGGTTAGTTTCCTCTCTAGACCTCCATATAGATTAAAAAAAAAAAAAAAAAAAAAAAAACATGACCCTCCTTTCAAGATAAATGTGTACATTTTTCTGTAGAAAAATGTACTGGCCGAAGGCTGGTTCCTCTTAAATTACAGGCTCGCTATCGCTCGCCAAGTAATATTAGACACCTAAATGACACGTAAAGTCTTATTATTGACAAATATATGGGGCAAAAGGTCTTAAAATCGCCAAACTAATGGGCTGAACGTCATCAAATCTGAAAACTATTGGGGCTAAACATGAGGAAGAAGGAGGACCAGAAAAACGGCCCATCTCCCCTTAACGTTAAATTGGCGTGCCTGTCCATTGTTAAGTTGGTATTCCTGAGGCTTTTATAATTTTGTTAAGGAGAAGAAATAGTCGCTTTTCTGGACCCCTTCTAACTCATGTTTAGCCCCATTAGTTTCCAGATTTTAAGATGTGTGTCGATTTTAAGACCTTTCACCCCATTTCTTTGTCAATATTAAGATCTTTCGTGCTATTTAGGTGTCGATTTTGTTTCCTGGCGAACGATAGTAAGCCAAAATTACAGGCTTACTATCATTCGCCAGGAAAAAAAAATCGACACCTAAATAGCACGTAGGATCTTAATATTGACAAAGAAATGGGGCGAAAGGTCTTAAAATCGACAAACTAATGGGGCACACAAATTACAGGGACATTTTTCTACCGAAATATGTACCCAAAAATAAACCCTCCCCTCGTAAAGGTCATGGAAAGTGGGAACTCTAATGTGCGAAAGAAATGCACAATTTCTAGGGAGTATATTTCAAATAGCACATGCACATATACACATGCACACACACATACGCACGGCCACTTGCATACGTACACATACACACTTCATATGTCACTCCAATCCCCAAAACCCCCTCCCCACATTCTCTTAATGAACTCAGACCAATTGCCATTACGCCCATCCCTAGTCTAATCTGTGAGGACTTTGTATTCACCTGGGCTTACTCACAAATCCGTCACTTGATAGATCCCCAACAGTTTGGCAACGTAAAAACCTCCTCCACCACTCACTGTCTTATTAGCTTCCTAGATTATATTTACACAAATCTTGAGAAGAGAAAGACTTCCCTCGCCCTTGCCTTTATTGACTTCAGGAAAGCATTTGACCTTGTTGACCACACCATCATCATCAACAAAGCCATAAAGTTGGGGCTACATCCTACCCTGGTTGCGTGGTTGACCGACTTCCTTAGTGACAGACGACAAGCAGTGCGATACCAAGGCTTCATCTCCACCTTCCTAGACATCACATGTGGAGTCCCACAGGGCACAAAGATGGGGCCTCTATTGTTCCTCATCTTGATTAATGATGCCCTAAAGGACACCCCATTCCACTGGAAGTACGTGGACGACTCGACAGTCGGCATTACTGTCGATAACACCTCCCCTAACTATGACCCCCTACAAGACATCCTCGACCGTCTTCAAGCCTGGACCACAGACAATCATGTGACTATCAATCATGACAAGACAGTGGTCATGCACATCAACACTTCCGTTACCGACCTTCCTCCACCCACTGTCACAATTGGTCCTCATCCCCTTCAGCTTGTTGAGTCCACCAAACTCCTCGGAATCACTGTGGACAACAAACTGAACTGGAAGAAACATGTAACTACCACAGTCAGGACCGCCACTTACAAGTTATTTATGCTAAGGCGGTTGAGCTCCCTGGGGGCGCCGGAGAATGAGCTGAAGAATATATATAACACCTTCATACTCCCTAAGCTCACCTACGCCTCTCCCGCCTGGTCCTCCTCTCTAACCCTAACACAACAACGTCAACTGGAGAGAGTTCAGAGGAGGGCATGCAGGATCATCCTGGGTGGCACATATCCAGGGTACGAGGAAGCTCTCACCACCCTTAGCATACCTGCACTTTCAACCCACCACTACAACACACTCAAACAGTTTGCATCTAAGCTGCTTGTTCACCCACGACACAGAAACTTACTTCCACCAGACGCCCCTAGACCTACACGTGCAGCTCGTCATTTCAACACACTCCAACCAATAAGAGCAAGAACTGACAGATATAAAAATAGTCCTATCCCAACCATTGTTAATATTATTAATACTGTGTAATAACGGTCTGTCACACCATATATACGTGCCCACCTTTAATAATATATGCATAAGTGTGTGTGCGTGTGTGTATTAGAATATAATTATGTATGTATTTGCTTGAGTTTGTTTATGTATATGTGTATATATGTATCTATGTATGTGCAGTATATGTGTATGTATGTGTGCGTATATGTGTATGTATGTATGCGTTATTTATGTATATATATATGTGTATAGTGTATACTGTTTGTGGTTCGAGCCCGGCTGAGAGTATCAGGTAGGATAAGAGAAGAGCATATATGCATGTAATGTGCATATATTTATGTATATGTATGTCTGTGTGTACGTGCTGTCAATGGTTCGAGCCCGGTTGAGAATATAAGGTATATAATATATATATGTACTGTACGTGTATTATATTTATATGGTCATATGCACATATGTATGTAAATATATGTACATATGAGCGAGAACATATTGCTCACTAGCGCAACTTCTGATTATAAATCTATGCATAAGCATTATCTATTATTAAGTGTTCGCGTATCTTCATCCATGTATTTCCACCCTTAACAATAGAACGCCCAGCTCTTCCATATTTCGCCTTCTGTCTCACACACACACACACACACACACACACACACACACACACACACACCTACACTACCGAGGATTAACCTCCCATTGTAGTACCCGCACCCTCTTTACCTGACCTTACCAAAACAGTTTCTGTATGTATGTATGTTTGTGTGCATACGTGAGCGTTTGTGTATACGGACATGTGCACACTTACTGCATGTTCTTATGTTCCTATATATGTATGTATATGTATGTGCGCACGTACGTGTATATACGTATGTTCTGTATATGAGTAAGTAAATAAATGTGTATATGTACTGTATATCACTTACTCTCATGGTTATTTTATGATAATTTGTATACTGCACATGCATCATTATTGTATTTATTTATTTTGTTTGTAAACTAAGCTTACCATCCTCATATCTGTACATCTCATGTTCATCCACTAAATTGTAAAATGTGTATTTTCAGCTCATGAGGCTGCCATTCTTTAATAAACCGTTTATTATTATTATTATTATTACACACAAAAGACCCTCAGATACACACAAAGCGCCTTTACACACACACACACACACACACACACACACAACCATGTAATAAGCACACATAGTCCTTGTCGAGTAATAAGCATAATTATTCCTTTTCTTTTATTACCTGCTTTCACATAGCCACTCAGAGAAGAAAAGTATGACCTTAGTTTAGGACTGAGTTGATGACGGTACCCTGACGCTGATACAGGTCCTTAAAGGTACATTAAGGGGGCAGTGCTTGCTTCTTGGTCTATGTATATATATATACATTCATTTTTTTTTTAGTTTCCTCGCTAGACCTCCATTAAGCTTAAAAATACAGCCCATAGACCCGCTTTCATGATACATTTTTACGTTTTTCGGTGGAGAAAATATATTTACAGGCTCGCTGTCGGTGGCCAGGAAAAAATCGACATCTAAATGGTACGAAAGGTCTTAAAATTGACAACGAAATGGGGCGAAATGTATTAAAATCGCCAAACTACTGGGCCGAACGTCATAAAATCTGAAAACTAATGGTGCTAAACATCAGGGAGAAGGGGGACCAGAAAAATGCCCCAGCCCCCCCTTAAAGCTACATTAATAACACTACTCCTCTCCGTTAAATGACACTTCTCTTCAGGTGGGCATAATGACAGTTGTTACTCGTGCATATTCGGCAGTCTTACCTTGTGTTTCTGGCTATTTAATGTGTAGGTTTCCTTATACGGCAGTCTGGTGAACAGTTGATGAAGGAAGTTTGGCTCCTAATGATATGTTGTGGTAAAATATCATCTAGTAACTTATTATGATGTTCAGTGGTTAATTGGCTGGAATTCAATATATATTAGTCAATTTATCTGAGTTTCCTATAGTTACGCAAGCTTTCTCAATGTCTTCAGAAACAGAAGGAATATATAATTTAAGCAGCAATTCTACAATCGATTATTAGTGTGATTTGTCTTTGCTTCTGTCAGCGCACAGATTCATACAACCATAATTTTTCTTTGCTTCTGTCAGCGCACAGATTCATACAACCATAATTTTAATTGTTGGGAATGAGCTCCTTCTCCATGAGCAAGTGTGAGATTTGTTTTTGTTTCCTTAAAAAAGGTGCCATTAAACTCTTGAATTTTACATAATTATTAGACACGTTGGATGGGCCGGTTTTCTGGACCACTATCTTCCTCATGTTTAGCCCCATTAGTTTTCAGATGTTAAGACGTTTGCCCCATTAGTTAGTCGATTTTAAGATCTTTCGCCCCATTTCTTCGTCAATATTTAGACCTTTCGTGCTATTTAGGTGTCGATTTTTTCCCTGGCGAACGATAGTGAGCCTGTAATGTTGGAAGAACCGGCCTTCGGCCGGGAAATTTTTCTACCGAAAATTTTACAAATTAATCTAGAAGGGGGATCTAATGAATGATTTGTTTTTAATTTGATGGAGGTCTAGGAAGGAAACTAGAAAAATAATGAATACATGCAAAAATCGGCCAGAAAGTGAACCATCTCCCTTAACACTATGGCTAACAATGGGGATGATACATAACTGAGCCAACCATATCACATTAAAAAAAAATATATATTGAGTGCTGCTGTAAGTAGGATAAGTGACATGACTTTCACATTCGACTGTACATGTTAGCAGCATTAATTATACATCTCTGCTGATGATAGCGGGTGTATTTTTTTCTTCCCAAGCCCATCCTAAAGTTTCCTTCTCCACTTCTGAGGCTTTCGCGTTATTTCATTCCTTCATGATTGTAACTCGGAATTTCGTATTATATTATGGCTAACATCAGACATTATTCGGCTCAATAATAACGTTTCATAGTAAAGTTGGTTAAAACTACAATAGTACGTCATTCAATACAATGATATCTTGACATTAGGCCTACTAAACAACGTTTTATCCTCAATTACAATATCTTGTAATCAAAGAGTGATTAAGTCCCTTTGTACTGCGACTCCCGTTATTTTTAGATCTATATTGGCCAGTCTTTGATGATTTGTTCAACTTAGGGAAGCCCTCTGATAATCAAGAGGCTTAAATTTAAGTCGAGTAACTGCTTGTTCTTGTACTCAAACACTAGACAAATGTCTTCACCTCGTAAGATATTTCAGTCATAGGCTTAATACTTACATTTATTGACTTGGCCCCCATCACTTATAAATATATATATATATATATATTATATATATATATTTATTATATAATAACTTATTAAGATTGAATTATTGTATTTAGTTTAAGAAAAGCATCTCATAATCACTAGTAACTCTTTTCTAGTATTCTGGCTGACATGAGACGATTTTATGCAGTTTGGGAAAGACATAATGATGGAGGTAGGGGGCGCCTGCAAAACGTCAAAACTATTCCAAGGGTGTCAGCCCTATCAATACATCAAAAACCCAATCTTTTCAAAGCATCAAAAAAGTTGGACCTTTTCAATTTGACAAAAGGCTGAAACTGACTGGATGATATCATATCATCAAAAATAGTTAGGGGTTAACATTAGCCTAACCTAACAACCTTACCTAACCTAACCTAGTAAGAATGGGGTTAACATTAGCCTAACCTAACAACCTTACCTAACCTAACCTAGTAAGAATGGGGTTAACATTAGCCTAACCTAACAACCTTACCTAACCTAACCTAGTAAGAATGGGGTTAACATTAGCCTAACCTAACAACCTTACCTAACCTAACCTAGTAAGAATGGGGTTAACATTAGCCTAACCTAAAAACCTTACCTAACCTAATCCTAGTAAGAATGGGTTAACATTAGCCTAACCTAACAACCTTACCTAACCTAACCTAGTAAGAATGGGGTTAACATTAGCCTAACCTAACAACCTTACCTAACCTAACCTAGTGAGAATGGGGTTAACATTAGCCTAACCTAAAACCTTACCTAACCTAACCTAGTAAGAATGGGGTTAACATTAGCCTAACCTAACAACCTTACCTAACCTAACCTAGTAAGAATGGGGTTAACATTTTTGATACATCGATGACTTCCAACTTTTGATGCATTGAAGTGATATAAAAAAAAAATACACATTAATATGATCTGGGGAAAAACTGGTTTTTGACAAAATGAACACATCTGGAAACTTTGATGTACTGATAGCTTTTTGCAGATTTGATGAAATAATAGGACCAGTTTTTGACGCTTTGATTCTCCCCCGGAGGTAGTTTGAAAGTACATTTGCCAATCCCTAAAAGTAAGCCCCCCTCGATCGATTGGTATTCCGGGTCTTTCTGGATGGCAGGTAAACGTGGCACAAACGAACATACTCCACTCCGATTTAGCACAGGTGGCTCGAACAGCAAAATGAACCCTTGATGGGTTTGATGTATCAACATTAGTTTTTGCTTTCCATTGCTATCAGTTATTAAAGGTCAGCCAAATACAATATTGCACAATTATTTGTGTATAAACAAAATTCACAAATACATTTCTCATACGGCTATATTTAGCTTGAAACGCATGACATTTGAAATAATTCAAACAAATTCCTCAAAGTGTCCGAAACCTACAAGTTCAAAATAGAGTAAACTGTTTAAGCTATACTATTTATAGTAACATGACACTATTTTTAACGAAGGTCATAATGCAATGGATAGGTATGAAAATTAGCCAACTATATTCAATCCAAGCTACAGTAGGCTATATCGCAACCCGAAGTTACAAAATCGAGTCGAGACCTTCAGAAATAAAAAGCTTCATTATTAAACTCCTGGTTATTCTATTTCGTGTTTTAAAACCTTGCTAAAGTGCTTTCCTAAATATATTTTTAAAGAGATTTAAACAGCTTTGTTCTATTCAACTGCTGAGCTCTGGAACTCTCTCCCAGAATCAGTCTTTCCCTCTTCCTATGACTGATATTGCTTCAAACTCCGTGTGTCCAGGCATTTTAGCTCGAACGTCCCTTGATTTCGGCCTTGTCATTCTTTGAAATCTGGGGGAGGCAATCGCTGCAGGCAGTTATGCCTTTTGTCCCCCTCATTAACATAGAAAACAAAAATAATGAAATAATTAAAGGGCTTAGTCCATTCATAATCAGAAAGATTATTTTTTATTTGTGCAAATTTCGTCCGTGAGGGATTAGGGAAGCCTTTCTGTGAGCTTTAATAATATGGCAGTAAATTCTGAATAAACATATTTCATCATGCAACAAATGTCTACTATTTGCGACAATACAAAACCTGCGCAATACCTGACTACCGTAGGTAAAACGAAATGTCATATATTGCATAAATGTATGCGCACTCAACACAGTTTTGTTCTACTCCATTCATGATTAATTATTTTTGCAGGTTACCAGATCACCTTATCGAGTTTTTCCTCCTTCCCTCTCACTTTCTCTAACACCGCAGTGTTGCAAAAATACCATTATCCAATTTAACATATGTTTTTTTTTTTTTTTTTTTTCTATATTCCAACTTACTTCCTCTCGGGCATAGGCTTAGAGCCTTAACATTCACCGCTTTACAATGAACAGTGAAGCCCGTGAGGTCTTGTTCCAGTCTAGGGAGTGAGACATGTGAAGCACGTAGAGTACAACGAGCACCTGCCATCTTGCCTTCACATGAGGCACGGTGCTCACTCATGGCCCGAAACGACCCCATCTCTGAAGCCACCTCGTTCCCGTGCTTCAGTCTCATCCCCTACACTCGGACTCTCACACTTACACACACACAACGCCACCTGTTGAGCAGATAACTCACCAGGCATTGTACCCCTATAGCATATTTTGAATATGGGAATATTCATACAGTGCTATTTAATCAGGGAACAATGAGGGTATTTTATTGACGTTTCGGTGGGCTTGTGGTAATGCACTGATACCAGTTACAGCACAAATTCCATCCCAATAATATCTTCCCATTGATACATCGGGATTTGAACCCGGGACCTTTGGATTACCAGGCCAGTGGCAAGACCACTCCACCACACCTCCCCTGTAGTGAAGAATGTAGTGAAGAATATACATAATATTTTTGCATGTGTATGAGGGAGACAAAAGGCAGAACTGCCTGTTACGAGTGCCTCCCTAGAGTTAAAGGGGTGTTAGAGCCAATATAAAAGAACGGTCGAGCCCAAATGCCTGGATACACGGAGTTTGAAGGCATTTACGTCATAGGATGAGGGACAGATGGGTTCAGGGAGAGAGTTCCAGAGCCCACCTATTGAATAGAAAAAAAAAGACTTGGAATATAGGTTAGCTCTTGAGTTGGAGAGTTGCACAGAATACAGTATATGCTCATGAACGGAAGCTCATATTAAACAACATAATGATTGAAGGAAGTTGATGGAATATTAATAAACGTTAAGCTGTGTACCTTAGAAGTTATCCCCTTGTGGATCACAACGCATTTGTGACAGTATATTCCGCTTATAGTTTGATGAGTAGCATGGAAGTCAAAGGATTTAATGAGTCTTTTCCTTGTAATACCAACAGATCTTCCACAAGCTGCATAACATTGAGTTGTGATAACAAGAACACACTGTTAAAATGCATCGAAAATCTTCAAAGAGTTAAGTTAGTCAAGACATGGATTTCTTTACATATCTACTTATTTCAAAGTTATCATGAAGCCGATTGCGTCACATTAGTCATTACATTACTTTCATCTAGCATTTCAACATGCTTTAATTACGGGGTGAATATGATGCCCTTGAAAATAATTAAGAAATTTTTAATTAGTAAATAAGGTAATTGGATAACATCAGAGTTTAGTTTTTTTCCTCATGGGAACTACTTCATTCTGCCACGAACTCTGTATTCAAAAGTCAATAGTATCGCAAAAATAGTGGATTATTGAATCATGAGGATCTAAATCTGAGCTAGATAAAAACAAGTTTAAAGTAACAAGATTGAATATAACAATAATATGTGGTGAAAGAGCTTTATTATTATTATGTTAATGATTTCCAAGTTAGTTCATATATACTATAAGCTCTTCATGTATAGTGACAGTTTGTCAGAAACAATTTTACTATTCATAGAGCTGACAACTTACAATCATACATTTTACCCAGAGATACGGTGGTATGCCTGAACAGAGTGAGCTGTGCATTTTACCGGTCTAGGAAGGCAAGGTCTTCCTAAAGAATCATGGTAATCTCTACCTAGTGTCAGAGAGCAATAGAAGCTAAAATATTTTCAAATTAGGGAAAAGGGGGGTCGAGGAGAGAGTAGTTTAGAAGGACACACAGGAATATCGACTGTATATATTATCATCAATATATTACCATCAATAGAGAGGAATAGAGTATGAAGTTAAAAAACGGTTGCCAGGAGTTCTAAATGTCATCAATAATGCTTGACCACTAAAGTTGCTTCAATGCAGCGAATATAAGTAATTGTTGTATCTATTGATTCACAGACATAAATAACCATACTCAACCATTATAGATTGCCTTGATGAACTCCATTTTTAAAGCATTATAATATTATATGATGCTACTGAAAGTGAGAACAAATATAATTATGCAATATCACTGTCTAAGGACCCTCTTATGTTAATTTGTTATTATAAATCCAATCTATTTACAATAATGTCCACATTCTTGTTGATAGGTATGAATTTATGTTTTGTTCTAGTCAATACTAAACGATTTTCCCCAACTCCGCGGGATAACGACTACCTTCAAGCCTGGAAACCCGGTATTTATTCACCCCCCCCCCCCCCCTTCCCCAAACCCCCAGCACGTTAGCCACAACAACTACAGCCGCCATTTTTCGGATCACAGCATTTTATTGTCACTTTGTTTTATTCTGGTCAGGGATTAGAGAAAGTCGCAAATTATGGCCTCCTCCTTTATGTCTGTCTGTCTTTGTGTATATGTGTGTGTGTGTGTCTGTGTGTCTGTCTATATCTGTGGTTTATGTATATTTTCGTCTTGCTGTCTGACCGCGCCCCCCCCCCCCCCCCCCCTCCTCGCTCTCTCTCTCTCTCTCTCTCTCTCTCTCTCTCTCTCTCTCTCTCTCTCTCTCTCTCTCTCTCTCTCTCTCTCTCTCTCTCAACTTTTTTTGTTTTGTCAGCCATCTCTCCCTACTTGCTAAATATTGCCGGCCAAGGCGTCCATTACCTCCCATTATTTCTCCGGAGATGAGTTTCTCTATCTACCCCGGGATTCCTGTATAAGTATGAGCCGGAATCACACGAGCGCTATTCTTTCCAGCAGCTTTATTATCGTTGACCAAATTCAGGCGGTATTTTGAGGTATCTTGCCTTTGGTTGGTTTATTCAGGCGAGGGTTCAGGGTTCTTTTGTTTAGGAATTGGGAGCTACGACTACTACTATTACTACTACTACTACTACTATTATAATAATAATTATGTTCCCTCCACCAACCGACTTTACTCCTAAACTCAATTAATGAAATCAACAAATACATGTGGCAGTCCAGGGATTCGAACCTAGGATGCTCGCCCCGAAATTCAGTGCATTTATCCATTGCGCTACGAAGACAGTTATAATAATAATAATAATAATAATAATAATAAAATCAATGATAATAATAAAATTAATAATAATAATAATTATGTCTTATGTCTTTCTCAACCGACAACGTTTTTTCCAAGAGTAATTCACTAGCATTTAAATTACTGGAGAGATTAGTTTTGATGGCCAGATTCTTCTGATCCATTAATTCATAAATTGTCTGGCAAATTTGCCAATACAAATGCTGCATTTTGTGCTCGTGGGACTCCCTCTTAAGGGGAGGAAGACAGTTTTTCTGGACCCCCTTCCACCTAACGTTTAGCCCCACTAGTTTTGAGATTATAAGACGTTCGGCCCATTAGTTTGGCGATTTTAACACCTTTCGCTCCATCTCGTTGTCAATTTTAAGACCTTTCGTGCAATTTAGGTGTCGATTATTTGCTGGTGAGCGGTAGCGAGCCTACAATTTTAAGAGGAACCGGCCTTTGGCCAGGACATTTTTCTACCGAAACATGTACAGATTTATCTTGAAGGAGGGTCTATGGGATGTTTTTCTAAGCTTGATGGAGGTCTAGGGAGTAAACTAAACAAATATATATGAATAAATGAAATAATAGACCAAACAAACGGTCTGCCTCCCCTTCAAGGCAAAATTATGTCAAGGAATGCTTACACGTCTCCTCGACTCTTAAATCTGACCTCCGTGGAATACCTCCCTCCTGAATATTATTGCTTGGGGTATATCTATTTTATAATTTATATTTATACAGTATATACCATAAATAGTATCATCACTTGGGGCACGAATAGCTTGGTTCTTTGGTCTCCTGCAGTCTCGTCATAACTGTAAACTTCAAGGGGGGTCGCCCGCTGTTGTTCTCTTTCTCTCCGTTTCTCTCTTTCTTTGGCTTGTATCCATTCGTTCCAATTCAGCCAACTATTTTAAGACGTTTATCCCCATCCAGGTGTCGATTTCTTCCTGGCGAGCGATAGCGAGCCAGCATTGTATGGAGAAATCCGGCTTCCCTGGAGACATTTTTCTATAGACAAATTTACAAATTTAGCTTGCTGTCAAAACAAAACAATATATATGCTGGCTCGCTACCGCTCGCCAGGAAAATATTGAGACTTGGATGGGGCTAAACGTCTTAATAAACGTCTTAACAGTAGGCTGAATGAGGCCGAATGGATACAAGCCAAGAGAGAAAGAGAAAAAGAGCGAGGTGGGCTCCCTTAAGGTCGTTTAGGCTATTACATGTAGTTAATGTAGTAGTTATTTTTATATATAGCCTTTAACCGCAGGCATAAATATTATAACACGTCTTTATGCACGACATGTATGCCTTGGCTAAGTGCATGATTTCATAAAATGCAGGTAAAGATGAAAATGTATATATTGTATCCCATTTAATATATAACAAACTTGGGATATTGTCTCTAGTAACATTCTCGTGGTAAAGATGCACACTTGCCAACATAGCCACTCTCCCGCCGGCTTTAGCACCGCCAACAGCTCCGCATCGCCACTGAGAAAACTCGATCCTAATTTGAGTATTTCATATCCCAATTCCCTTTATTCATTGCATGAACAATTGTTAAGTGCTTGTTTAACCTCCACATAGTTCTGTAGTTGCCGTGCATGTTATTTTATTGCTTTTCTGACTGATAAACATTGTTGTTTACATTTGTTATCCTAGCTTGTAGCAGACGACGCACGCGCACCTCTAATCGACCTAGCTTTGTATTTTCTTATTAACTCTAGTAGTTATCGTATTCAGTATCCTACTGTAGCTATATATATCTGTAATTTTAGTTGTTGCTTGCATGATCTTGTAGTAACCTTTGACTGATAACTTTGTTTATCTAAATATAATCCTGCTTGACTAGCCTACAGTGACACCAGCACCATCTGTTGATACAGTATATTAACCCCTTGTGTGCAGTTACACTTTATTCTTATATAATCTCTATTTGGTGAATTGTATATTTAGTTACATATTCTATTATATATATATATATATATATATATATATATATATATATATATATATATATATATATATATATATATATATATTTGTTTTGCTTTTTTAGGTAGGTTATCACCCCTGGTAGCCTACTTCTGCATATTTCATACTTTTTGTTTTGGGTTATTTTTGTTTTCGGTTAGTCTAGGCTATCATCTCTGGTGGCCTATTTCTGCGTACTTCAATTTTTAAATTTTCAGTTAGGCTATCACTGCTGGTGGCCTATTTCTGCGTACCGGTATTTCATATATTTATTTTTTGGTTAGGATAGGCTATAACCCCTGGTGGCCTATTTGTGTTTAAATAAAATTAAATTGTTTTCGGTTCGGCTATCACTGCGTATTCAAATTTAATTTTGTTTTGTTTTAATTTTCGGTTTGGCTATCACCGCTGATAACCTATTTGTGCGTATTTCAAATTGTTTGTTTTCGGTTAGGCCTATTTAAGTAAGTAAAGTGACCTGAAGGGAGTGAAGTGTTTTTAAAGTGAGATAAGTGCTTTTAAAGTGAGTTTAGTATTTTTAAAGTGAGTTAAGTGTTTTTAAGTGAGTGAAGTGATCTGAAGAAAGTGATCGTCACCATGCCTCGTGCCTCTACGAACTGCGCTGGTAGGTTTGGTGCTTCCATGTTTGCTCGTGCCGATCCACAAGTCTGCCGACTCTGCCAGCAACGAGAGGATTTGACAGCAAAATTGGATGAAGGCCACAACAAGATCAACGCCCTCACCAGGAAGCTGGAATCACTCCAAGAGTTTGTAACACTCAACGTTGGAGTATCACTAACTCCAATTGTTTCAACTCCAACATCCACCACCGCCCCAAAGTCATCTGCCAACAATCCAACACCTGCAGTAGCCACTGCAGCATCTTCTGACGAACCTGAGCCGACATCAAACCAGGACAGCCACCCTGTTCACCTTAGTCTCTCCCCCACTCCTCGTGCAAGAAGTCTGCTAGCACGAACAGTACCAACCCCTCGCCTCCGTTCTAACCACTCCTCTCCCCGACCTGTACGCAGAGTCCCGCCACCACAGGTTTCCGGATTTACACCAGTGAGGAACGGTGCACGGCCAACGCAGAAAAGGTCTCATCTACCAGTCACAATGTCAAACAGATTTGAGATATTGGTAGAGATGGAAGGTGAACCAGAAGAGACCAGGCTCATTGGGGATTCCATCCTACGAGGACAAGTCGAAGAGTTCTGCGACAGAGTCCCAAATCGACTAAAAAGATTTTGCATCCGAGGAGCTGGACTGGATGACATTGTGGAAGCCTTCGAAGATACCACAAAGGATGCAAATGAAAATACCCTTTTTGAAATCCATGCTGGTTCAAATGACGTCATGCGCACCAGATCCGAAGAGTTGATGGAGAAATATCGCAAGATGATCCAGCACTACAAAAACAAGTCAAGGAATATCATCATCTCAGGCATTCTCCCCAAGATCAAGGCACCTGCCAAATTCTACGACAAGGCCTTCAGCACAAATAGCCGATTAAAATATTTGTGTCTGAGGGAAGAAGTTGAATTCATCAACCTCTGGGACAACTTCTACAACCAGCCTACTCTGTTCCGCAAGGATGGCACTCATCTAAACCCTGTGGGTTCAGCACGCATGGGTCGTCTCCTACACGAAGCAGTCCGCAGCCATGGATCAAAAAACGCCATCCGAGAAGAAGCAGCAGTGACATAAATCATCCAACGCCAAGCAAAAAACAGAGGCAACCAAGGACCACCAGCGATAAGGACCGAAGACAGCGAGGACCGAGGACAGCCATGAACATAAATGTAGATCCGACAAGAACCAAAAATATTATTAAAGAGCGTTCCGTGAGTTCTAAAATAACAAATTTAAAGGTTTTCTATGCAAACGCTCGTAGCATACGCAATAAATTTTCAGATTTAGAGGAGCTAGTGATTACAGAAAATTATGATGTGATTGGCATAACAGAATCTTGGCTCAATACAGAAGATAGAGACTTTTAGCAGAGTATTCACTTCCCGGTTATGTAATGTTTGAGAAAAGCCGAATAAATCGAAATGGAGGTGGCGTTTTACTTTATATCAAAGAAAGTTTTAACCCTACCCTCTTGTCAATACCTCAAATTGTGAATGTCGACACATCTTTTGTGCTAATAAAGAATAATAAAGGTACAACAATAATACTTGCGTTAATATACAGACCTCCAGCTCAATCAGTGCAAACTGACCGAGAAATTTACGAACAAATTGCAGATGTAAGTAACTCCCAGATACTGTAATTTTTGGCGACTTTAATTTACCTGTGACCAAGTGGGGCGATACTCTTACTTCACACTCCGGACATGACTTGTATACGAACTTGCAAGACAGTTCGCTTTATCAATTTGTTCGAACGCCGACCCGTGGTAATAACGTTCTTGACATTGTACTTGCAACAAAAGAAGAATTGATAGAGAATTTGAATGTTGGTGATGAATTCAGTAACAGCGACCATCATACGATAACTTTCACTTTAAAGTTTACTAGTAACGAACCAAATAGTGGCATCGAAAAAGTCCCTAATTTCAAGAAAGCAAACTTCCATAAACTTAGAGCTATGTTTAAAGAAACTGACTGGAGCTTTTTAATTAACAATAACGACATAAATACATCTTGGAAGTTATTCGAAACCACTTACCTAAAAGCAGTGCAAGACTGCATACCATCGAAAATACGGCGTCCAGGCCATAATAATTAGCCCAAATGGTGGAATAAAGATATTTCAAACTGCCTGCTTGCTAAAAAATTTGCTAATGATAGATTAAAATCCTCACAAAATGACGAAGAACGGGTGAAATTTGTAGAGCTACGACGCAAAGCCAAAAAGTTAATTAAGCAAAGTAAAAAGACCTTAGAGTTACATATTGCGAATCAAAGTAAAACAAACCCGAAAGAATTCTATAGTTATATCAGAAAGAAAAAAGTAGTTACTTCAACTGTTGGACCGTTAGTCGATGAAAATGGAGAATACACCAAAGACGAAGTACAAATGAGTAATGCCCTCAATACCTTCTTTGCATCAGTTTTTACAACAGAAGACCTCAGTGATATCCCTACACCATCGCCGATTCAGATTGATAATTCAGATGTGCTAAGCAATATCACCGTTACAGAGAGAGAAGTATTGAATTGTTTAGATAAACTCAAGGTAAATAAAACGCCTGGACCTGATACAATCTCGCCTAGAGTTCTAAAGGAAGCTAAGGATGAGCTCTCTAAACCACTGACATTACTATTCAATAAATCCTTGCAGTCTGGAACTATGCCTGATCAGTGGAAGCTAGCCAACGTAACACCGATATTCAAAAAAGGCAGCAAATCCCTACCCTGTAACTATCGTCCAATTAGCTTAACCTCAGTTGTATGTAAAATGCTAGAAACGGTCATAGAGACAGACTCGTAAATCACTTAGAGGCAAATAACATACTTAAAGATACTCAACACGGCTTTCGTAAAAAACGTTCCTGTTTAACAAGCCTCTTAGAATTCTTCCACGATATCCTCAACCTCTACGATGATAGTAAAGCTGTAGATATTATATACCTTGATTTTCAAAAGGCCTTTGACAAAGTTCCTCACAAACGTTTACTGCTAAAACTAAAAGCGCATGGAATACAAGACGGTGTGTTGAAATGGATAGAAAATTGGCTCAGCAACAGAAAGCAAAGAGTAGTCATAAACGGTAAGGCATCTAAATGGACCAATGTAAGTAGCGGGGTACCCCAGGGATCGGTACTAGGACCAATTCTCTTTCTAATTTACATCAACGACATAGATGAGGGTCTCACCTGTACAATCTCAAAATTTGCTGACGATACAAAAATTGCAAATAGCGTACTCTCAAAAGAACAAGTTGACGATATGCAACACAATCTAGATAAATTGTCATGTTGGGCCCAAATTTGGCAAATGAGTTTCAATGCGGATAAATGTAAAGTACTACATATCGGATACCTAAATGAGAAAGCAAACTATTCGATGAATGGCACTCAGCTTAAGAATGTAAACAGAGAAACCGATCTGGGAGTAACAATATCGAGTAACCTAAAACCGAGTCAACAATGTTCAGAAGTTGTTAAGAAGGCAAACAAAATCATTGGCCTAATAGGCAGATCATTTGAGCATAAATCCAAAGAAGTTATCCTAACCCTTTACAATTCCTTAGTCCGCCCTCTTCTGGAATACTGCGTTCAATCCTGTTGCCCTTATTACCAAAAAAATATAAACAAGCTAGAACGAGTTCAACGTAGAGTTACCAAAATTATACCTAGCCTAAAGAACAAACCATACGAAGAGCGTCTTAGAGAATTAAATCTATTTCCTTTAACCCAGCGCAGATTAAGAGGTGACTTAATTCAAGTGTTCAAAATCATCAAATGCATCGACAATATGAACTGTAGTAAGTACTTCACTATCGACCAATCTAATTACACGCGGGGAAACGGTTGCAAAATTATTGGTAAATCTTTTAACTCGCACGAATCTAAGAATTTCTTCTTCAATCGAGTTGTCAACTTGTGGAATGGGCTTCCCCGAGACGTTATAGACTGCGTCACCGTTGATTCATTTAAACTCCGCCTAGACAAATATCTCGCATCAAACCCGCGACTGACTGCGTTTGTAAATGAATAACTTTATTTTATCCCCCCCTCAGTTACTAACCCATCTGTCCTCTACTAACTTCCTAATCCTGCCACGGACATTAGTTCCAGGGCAGTAATTCCCTTTCCAATGTTCCCTTACCCACTCTAAACCACTGTTTGGACACTTGATCCTCAGTGTTTTGGAGGACAAGCAACCTAGAAGGGTCACTAGATCTGTTGTTGCTTGATTTCCTTTGTACTCCTTCCTTTGTACTATATAGGTTCTCTTCCGCTCCGTGATCTTATACATGGAAATATAATGCCCAAGATTGAATTGCGAGTGTAGTTTCTGATGCAGTGGTTAGCTCATTTGAATATTTAACGGATAATGAAAATAAACCACACTCGCAAATCATTCATACTAATTTGACTTTCATACATAAGATCACGACGAGGAACAGATTTATGAGGGAAACTGTACATATAGTGGTAATGTGAGTAGTGTATAATTATTGCGGGGAAAGATATTGAAAGTAATATATATTGGTAGATACCGTTTGGCAAGTTAGTTTACCTTTGAAACAACTTTATGGGGGGATGGGTCGGTTTTCTGGACCACTTTCTCCCTCATGTTTAGCCCCATTGGTTTTCAGATGTTAAGATGTTTGCCACATTAGTTAGTCAATTTTAAGACCTTTCGCCCCATTTCTTCGTCAATATTTAGACCTTTCGTGCTATTTAGGTGTCAATTTGTTTCCTTGGCGAACGATAGTGAGCCTGTAATGTTGGAAGAACCGGCCTTCGGCCAGGAAATTTGTCTACCGAAAAATGTACAAATTAATCTAGAAGGGGGATATAATGGATGTTTTTAAAATTTGATGGAGGTCTAGGGAGCAAACTAGAAAAATAATGAATACATGCAAAAATCGTCCAAAATGTGAACCATCTGCCCTTAAGGACCTTCCTTCCCTCAACAAGGTTTAGTTATGTGCACATTTATTTTCGTTTGAGTCATTGTTTCGTCTCATTTTCGGCGTATCAAATATCGTTTCGACATTTGTTATATTAATTCACTTACTGCGAGTACATGTTTTATGTATTTATCCTCGGCAGTGGTTGATGTTTTTATTCCGCTTAGGATAGTTTCAAAGTCAAGAAATTAAAATATACTTGGATAGTTTATTCAGTACAATGATGTCTCATTTTCTGGCTAATACAAGCTGGTATTAAGGGGGGTGACCTGCTTTTTGTTATTTCTGTCCTTTTCTCTCTTTCTCTGGCTTGTATCCATTCGGCCCCATTCAGCCAACTATTTTAAGACGTTTATCCCCAGCTAGGTGTCGATTTCTTCCTGGCGAGCGATAGCGAGCCAGCATTATATGAAGAAACCCGGCTTCGCCGGAGACATTTTTCTATCGAAAAATGTACAAATTTAGCCTGCTGTCAAACAAAAATAAAAAATATGCTGGCTCGCTACCGCTCACCAGTAAAAAATTGACACCTGGATGGGGATAAACGTCTTAAAACGTTTGGCTGAATGGGGCCAAATGGATACAAGCCAGAGAAAGATAGAAAAGGAGAGAACAAAAACAGGTCACCCCCCTTTAAGGCGGCGTCACACAGGCAGTTATCCTGTTACTGATTCTGGCTAGAATTGGTCATCCCATCTTCGCTTATTTATCCTTCATTTTACGCGATTTATTTACGACCCTTGTGGAAATATTTCCCACAGAATTTAGATTGTCTAATTATCGTTAACAATAACGATAAAATAACTACATTTGCAAGTATACAGTAGTTACAGTGTAAATAGTGTAAATAGGTATATAATTGGTGATGGGATATATATTTTAAATATAGTCACAAATATGATTATAATACAGTACTAGCAGGGGTACCGGACGTTGCCCGGGTATTCACCATAATCACCATAACTACTACCACCACTACTACTACCATAAACACCATCATCAATCACTACTACCACAATCCTCACAATACTACTACTACCATAATCACCGGCCTTGACCTCCCTGTGCCTCATTAAACGACGACCTCGATTTCGGCCGCTAAATGACCTCGGATTTTGGATCTGACCTCATCCGTATCCCCATTTTGGGGGGCTGCGAACAACTTTCGTTCCATATACCTTTTCGATCGGAGGCCTCCTTCTGCCACAAACGGCAATTTTTTGTTTAAACCAAAAGCAATTTTTCCGATTTCGCGCCCATTTTCTCCGTCCCTTTCACCCTGGGGAATTCTATTTTTTCACTAAATCCTGCCTAGGGACCCCCTTACTATGCATACCAAGTATGAACGCTCAAGCTTAAACAAATGTGGCCATGCATAAAGAACAGACACACACACAGACAATCGAATATATTATATAGAATATATAGATAGTATTAAATGTAATAGATTGTAAGATTGATTGACTACAAACAAAAAATAATTACGATAACAAACTGTATATTAAACTCTGAGAATATTCATGTAAAGGTTTCACTTGTGATTAATATAAACGAAGCTTCGATCCTAAATGCGAGAATAAACCCTCCAAGAAAAAGGACGGGCAGTTACCTGATAGCCACCGAGCTGTTCACACGAGTGGTGGAATTACCGATATACCGTACCGTAAACGGGGAGAGTAATAACCACGGCTCCATTCACCATAGGAGTCCGCTGCCTGAGGTTAGTATACCCGTATATAGGATATTTCTGGCCAGGGTAAATCTACAGTTATACTACCCCTCCCCCACTACCCCCCACCACCTCCCCCTTTCAAAACACGCCTTTTAGCGTGTTTTTGGATGGTTCAGCAGACGTGGAAATTGGAAAAAAAAAAAATTGATAAAAAATTATCACCATCCAGATACGAGTTTTTCAGGTAATTTGTTGTTGTTTTTATTTTTTTATTTGATATACAGTGTTGTTTAATACCGAGGACCGTCGCATTTTAGTATTTTTAACATTAGCCTAACCTAACCTAACATAACCTAACCTAACCGAAAAGTAACCTGTTTCCGCGACGGTCTAAACTCCCCCTCACGTTCCCTGTTTATGGGTGCGCGACGGTCTAAACCCTGCTCACGTTCCCTGTTTATGGGTTTGCGAAGGTTTGTAATACTTCAGTGTATCTATTTCAAGTCAAATATACATTTCCGCGCATCATCAAACCATACTAAGTCTACTACTAATAATATTAACCCATTAGAACCAACATAATAGCGACAAAATAGGGGTAGTATAACTGTAGATTTATCCTGGCGAGTAAATACACTAATAGGGTTGCTTATACTGTTTGTTTGGCGTTACGCGGCACGACGATAATAAAATAACAGTAAGTGTCACAATAATATAATATAGAGTTATGATACATAATTACATATATTGATTCTGTATAAACGATATAGTTTTAACTTAACAACAAAGTGATATAAATATTGATAATTATCCCGAATAGACTCGCAGCGTTATTATACATAATTTATTAGGGAAAGTGAAGCTCTATGGAATCCTTATAATATACTCACATAGATTCCGTTGTGGTAGAATAGTTTTGATAAGTTTTGTAACTCTCGATTATGTCGATAAAAATAGAGTCCCGCGCGTAAACAAACTCTTCTTCTTCACTCCCGCAATCTTGAGAGCTCCGCTACGGACGTGTTCGAAATGGAGTACACTCGCTACGGTAAAGTGTTATGTTCTACAAAGATGTTACTGTATGTCTAATATACACATTTGCAACATTACATTGTGCTTGTATTTATGTTTCATAGTTTTCCCGGTATTTGTTCAATCCTTTCTGGCATTTTTCTTTCCCATTTCCCTTGTAGTTTTAGTATTATTACATATATTTGCTCTTGCGCACGAATCGGCGCATATTATTGCCATTCCTTCTCTCAGCTGACAGAAACGTCAAACAGCCCGGCAGATTTGTCTCTCCTGTCAGAAATTGGGGGACATTTTGCGAACCAAGGAAGCTACATGGGATTTTCTTGTTCAGCATAAGTTAGTCTTGGCAACTGGTAAGTGTAGTACATGTGGCAGTGAATTGCAAGTGAGTGAAAATAGACAACAAAAGAAGTTTAGATGTGACAAACGGAATAAAGAATACGTTCACCATGCACTCAGGAAATCACGATGTAGGTATAATGTTAGTGCTGTGAAAGACACATTCTTTGAAAATGCCCACATCCCCATTCCCAAAGTCCTTAATATTGTGTATTGGTTCTGCATAAACAAATTACCTTATCAAGATGTAGTCCTTCAGTGCGATGCTGGCCTCAGTACGTTAGTTGACTGGTATTAATACACCAAAAATCTGTCTAAAGATGTCAAATAGCGGGGGTGTGGGGGCGGCAGCCCCCACCCATAATACTAGGTTAGGTTAGGTAAGGTTGTTAGGTTAGGCTAATGTCCTTTCAAAGGGGTATAGGCACCCATAATACTAGGTTAGGTTAGGTAAGGTTGTTAGGTTAGGCTAATGTCCTTTCAAAGGGGTATACGATAGTAAACACTAGGATAGCCTATACCTGGTCAGAGGGAAGAAGAGTCCTGGTGTAATCTCCTTGAATGTTACCATAAAAAGTGACCCTTTGTGTCTGATATTAATGCAAAATCCGAGCCAACTTTGGACAAAACTTTGCTTGCATATTTTCAAAGTTCCCTTTTGTGTCTATGAAATTATGGAAACTCCGAGCCAACTTTGGACACAACTTGGCTCGGATTTTTAGAAAATGTTCTTTTGAGTCTCTGAAATTATGGACAATCCGAGCCAACTTTCAACAAAACTTGGCTCGGATTTTTAGAAAATGCTCTTTTGAGTGTTTGAAATTATGCAAAATCCGAGCCAAGTTTCGACAAAACTTGGCTCGGATTTTTAGAAAATGCACTTTTGAGTCTGAAATTATTGAAAATCCGAGCCAACTTTCGACAAAACTTGGCTCGGATTTTTAGAAAATGCTCTTTTCAGTGTCTGAAATTATGCAAAATCCGAGCCAACTTTCGACAAAACTTGGCTCGGATTTTTAGAAAATGCTCTTTTGAGTCTCTGAAATTATTGAAAATCCGAGCCAAGTTTCGACAAAACTTGGCTCGGATTTCGGAAAAGTGGCATTTTTGGCATTTCACACATTCCTATTCTTCATTATTTTACTATATTACTTTAACCCCACATTTTCCCTGATCTTCATAGCCCTCCCCACTATCGGGGGGAGTTATCTTAAGATTGTTGGATAATGGGGTTATATAGGGTTTCTCCCACAGTGGAATTATAACTAATAGCATCAAAACTACCATTGCCAAAAAAAATTGGCCAAAAAAACTCAAATAAGGCTGCGAGTCTTTTCAAGAAAATTACCCGTATTTCAAGGGACGACTTGGGCAGTCGTAACGGATATTTTCCACAGTTTTGGTGCTTCGAACCGGATACTGTGTCACATTGCTCCCAATTAATACGAAAACCGTAGTGATAGTCGGTCACAGTTTGGTACCACATGAATTAGAACCCGTTGAAAGAGCAGTAATACAGATTTATAGATACCTGGAGCCAGGGTTGCGAGTTTCAATAATAATAATAATAAGTTTGCTAGTGTTCTTAATTCCACAAATGAGTTAACCATTCTCTTTTTAGGAGGAAACGATGGTCAATATTTACGAGTCACACCACAGCTGGAATCTCATTTCTAAGGGTAGTTTTGGGTTCCTATCATTCTATGTTTCATTGCTATCGAGCTTAATTTTTTACCAATATTGTAGCGCCTCCTGTATATTGACCTTTTTTTTTTTTTAGCATTAACCTAACCTAAAAACCTAACCTAACCTAACTTAAATGTATTTGGGGGCTATTAGGTTAGGTTAGGTTAGGTTAGGTTTTTTGGTTAGGTTAATGCTAAAAAAAAAAAAAAAGCCAAGAAAAAAACATTTTCCGGTGGATAAAAAGTATGGTTTAATTCTAGTTTCGCTTTCACAGCATACTCATAAATTTCTATGGCTACTTTAGAGTTGTCGTATACCATACTTAATTCCTATATATGTCCAAAGCGGCGGAAATACATTATAAGGAATTATACCTACTGTAAAACAAAATAATATTTTCTCCCCATATGCGGCACCATAGCTATTACATAATACTAGGTTAGGTTAGGTAAGGTTGTTAGGTTAGGCTAATGTCGTTAATGTAGTTTATTATCATTATATTACGTCTTTTATCCAGCAATTTCCCTGATATTCATAGTTGGTCGGGAAGCTATGCCTTTACAACGGCGCCTCCCTTTTGTCGCTGTGTACGTGAAACTAGAATTTTACCAAAAGTATATAGCAATGAAGCATAGAATGATAGGAACCCAAAACTACCGTTAAAAATGAGATCCCAGCTGTGGTGTGACTCGTAAATATTGACCGAAACGATGATAATCATACTAAGTCTACGATAATCTTCAAGGACACTACATCCGCCTTATTAGAAACAATTTATTAGGGAAAATAGGGTAAAATTCTAGTTTCACGTACACAGCGACAAAAGGGAGGCGCCGTTGTAAAGGCATAGCTTCCCGACCAACTATGAAGATCAGGGAAATTGCTGGGTAAAAGACGTAATATAATGATAATAAACTACATTAACGACATTAGCCTAACCTAACAACCTAACCTAACCTATACCTTGTTCCAAGTAAGTAGGCCAGACCTCTTGAACAATAATCTCTAGAACTAAAACACTACTAGTATAATCGAGCTAATATTTCTACCATCTGGGAAGGGTCAGCTAGGGAATATATGTATTTAAATGTACAGCCCATTTGCTCTGCCCCTATTTGAGTTACAGAGCTTAGGGTTCACGATTTCTGGCCTACCTATTTGGAACAGGGTATAGTATTATGTAATAGCTATGGTGCCGCATATGGGGAGATTTTTTTTTTTTTTTTTACAGTAGGTATAATTCCTTATAATGCATTTCCGCCGCTTTGGACATAATTATATAGGAATTAAGTATGGTATATGACAACTCTAAAGTAGCCATAGAAATTTATGAGTATGCTGTGAAAGCGAAACTAGAATTAAACCGAAAATAGGGACCAATAGACTTGCCATATTTTTCTCATTATAGTCCGCATGGAGGAATTTCGTTATCGACACTTGAAAAAACCCGATTTCACAGAAAAATACACCAAAAATCTTTCAAAGATGTCAAATAGCGGGGGTGTGGGGGCGGCAGCCCCCACCCATAATACTAGGATAGGTTAGGTAAGGTTGTTAGGTTAGGCTAATGTCCTTTCAAAAGGGCATAGGCGGAAAAACTCTATTTTTATGTCACAAATTTTCCCATGGATTTTTTTATTTTTCCCTGTTAGTTTTCATCAATATATAGTGTTTGGAAATAATTACAACCCTCGGCGAAACCGTTTTCCCCATTATACAACGATCTTAAGACACGCCGCCCGATAGTGGGGAAGGCTATGAAGTACAGGGAAAATGAGGGGTTAAATGCGTAAAACGGCGATAAAACGTATTTTAGCAAAACTTGGCTCTGGTTTTAAGGTATTTCAAAGGCCTAAAATCCAATATTTCGAAAACCCGAGCCAAGTTTTGGCCAAAGCTGGCTCGGATTTTGCGAGTTTGTAGACAACAAAATTACAGTTACCTCATTTAGAAATTTGGGTTTAATGTTATTTTAATACCACGAATTTTATTGATATATTTGAAGATAAATAAAGAATCTATATGCTCTAAAGATCATAAGAACATTTATTTTAACCCTCGGCAAAACCTAATAAAAAAGTATGGTACTAAAATGCCTTTTTCGTAACAAGGTTGTCAATACGGTACTTTCAATCATCGATAGCTCTAAAGATCATATGAAAATATGTTAAACCCTCGGAAAAACCTAATATAAAAGTATGGTACTAAAATTTAAATTTCTTAACAATGTTGTCAATAAGGTACTTTCCCGTTATCAGTGTACAATCAAGCTGAAGATTGCAGAGTAAACACCATAGACTTCATCAACTTTTCTTTCACCTTCGTATAATGGACAGCCAATTTTTTTATTTTTTTATTAAGGGATTAGTACTCAACCAACGGGGGTGTGGGGGCGGCAGCCCCCACCCATAATACTAGGTAAGGTTGTTAGGTTAGGCTAATGTCTTTTCATATCACTATCGGGGAGCAGCGACCGACCGTGTCTCAACATCGATCGATAGGCCTAATGGGGAATATAGGTTTTCCCGAGATTTCTAATTAATTACAAACACTATATATTGATGCAAATGACTAAATTTATTTATAAAAAACATTCGGAAAATTCGTGGTATTAAAATAAAAAAAATCCGAAATTTGTCTCAAGTTTCCCGAAATTGCAAAGCCATAAAACCCGAATTTTGGAAAACCCGAGCCATGTTTTGGCAAAACTTGGCTCGGATTTTGCGAGTTTTAAAAGTAAACAAATTACAGTAACCTAATTTAGAATTTTGGCTCACGTTTCCCTAAATTGCAAACCCCAACAATCATGATTTTGGAAAACCCGAGCCAATTTTTGGCAAAACTTGGATCGTATTTTGAGAATCGAAAAAGACTAACGAAATGTCGGAAATCGGCTAATGATTTCCCTAATTGCAAAGCCAAATAACCAGATTTATCGAAAACTTAGCACTTATTTAAATCATATATATCCAGTAACATAGACCTAGTACATTGGATACAAGCCTAATAATCCACACCTAACGCCTACAATGTGTCCGTAGTACCTAGTAGGCCTACGTGGGATACAACACGAACCCTTACCGCCGCCCATTTAGTATTCGGGCGTATCTGTAAATACTACCGCAACTACGAATCTTGTTTCTGAGACCTAGTATAATTAACCTAACCAAAAACCCCAACCTAACCTAACCTAGACTAAGTACGTGGAATACTAAACGGTAACATTCAAGGAGACTACTGCAGGACTCTTCTTCTTCTTACCTCTGACCGGGTATAGGCTATCCTAGTGTTTACTAGCCTATACCCCTTTGAAAGTACATTTGCCTAACCTAACAACCTTACCTAACCTATCCTAGTATTATAGGTGGGGGCTGCCACCCCCACACCCCCGCTGTGACTTAGATTTTTGGTGTATTTGTCTGTGAAGTGGGTATTTTTCAATTTGTTGATAACGAAAATCCTCCATGCGGAGTATATAGAGACAAATATGGCGAATCTATTGGTGCCTATTTTCCCTAATAAATTGTTTCTCATAACGTCGCACTAGTCTCCTTGAATATTATCTACTAAACTAGCCCTTGCATGCCAGCAACAGCGGATTCATAGTACCCAGTATGTGGCATACTAAACTAGCCCTTGCATGCCAGGTAGAGCTGATTCATAGTACTCAGTACGTGGTATTTATTACCCATTAATTTCCGGAAGTTTAAACCTATGCGTAAAAATCTGACCTCTTACACGTCACATCAGTAGTCAAGCACCCATGTTCTAAATGGCGTGTGTACTAATCGGTGTCGTCTATGGGAAGGATTGACAACTATGTTACGAAAAAAATCCATTTTAGTACCATATATTTTTATTAGGTTTTGCCGAGGGTTGAAACTAATTTGAATATGATGCTTAGAGCATATAGATTCCATATCTGTCTTCAAATATGTCAAAATAATTGGTGACAAATAAATGGAGTTATACTGCATAGGCTAGTAAACACTAGGATAGCCTATACCTGGTCAGAGGTAAGAAGAAGAAGAGTCCTGATGTAGTCTCCTTGAATGCTACCCTCTTCTTCTTCTTACCGCTGAACCAGGTATAGGCTATCCTAGTGTTTACTAGCCTATACCCCTTTGAAAGGACATTAGCCTAACCTAACAACCTTACCTAACCTATCCTAGTATTATGGGTGGGGGCTGCTGCCCCCACACCCCCGCTATTTGACATCTTTGACAGATTTTTGGTGTATTTTTCTTTGAAATCGGGTTTTTTCAAGTGTCGACAACGAAATTCCTCCATGCGGACTATAATGAGAAAAATATGAAGAGTCTATTGGTCCCTATTTTCCCTAATAAATTGTTTCTAATAAGGCGGATGTAGTGTCCTTGAAGATTTTCGTAGACTTCGTATGGTTTGATGATGCGCGGAAATGTACTGTATATTTGACTTGAAATAGATACATTTAAGTATTACAAACGTTCGCAAACCCATAAACAGGGAAAGTGAGCTGGGTTTAGACCGTCGCGCACCCATAAACAGGGAACGTGAGCTGGGTTTAGACCAGTCGCGAGAAAGGTTAGCTTTCGGTTAGGTTAAGTTAGGTTAGGTTAGGTTAGGCTAATGTTAAAAATACTAAAATGCGACGGTCCTCGGTATTAAACAACACTGTATATCAAATAAAAAATAAAATACAACAAATTACCTGAAAAACTCTTATCTGGTTGGTGATAAATGTTTATCAAAATACGTTTTTTTCCAGTTTCTGCGTCTGCTGAACCATCCAAAAACACGCTAAAAGGCGTGTTTTGAAGGGGGGAGGTGGTGGGGGGTAGTGGGGGAGGGCTAGTATAACTGTAGATTACCCTCTTCTCATAATCTGCTCTCAGATCGCCAGTATAGCTTCCTTAAGGGTCACTCTACTGGTGATCTTCTTTCATATCTTACTAACTCTTGGTCATCTAACTTTCGGGACTTCGGTGAGACTTTTTCTGTTGCACTAGACATATCGAAGGCCTTCGATAGAGTCTGGCACAAATCTTTAATTTCCAAACTGCCCTCCTTCGGTTTCTGTCTCTCCATCTGTGCCTTTGTCTCTAATTTCCTTTCCGGCCGTTCCATAGCTGCGGTTGTGGACGGCCATCGCTCAATTCCTCATCCTATAAACTCCGGTGTTCCTCAGGGTTCTGTCCTATCTCCTATTCTCTTTCTAATTTTCATAAATGATCTTCTCAATTGTAGGCTACATCTAGTCCCATCCATTCATATGCAGACGACTCTACTTTACACCACTCAATTAGTTTTCCAGAACGCCCCAGCCAGCAGTCCCTCAAAAGTAAACTTAATGAAGCCATAACATGATTATCTTCTGATCTAGCTACTATTTCCAATTGGGGTAGAGAAAACCTTCTTACATTTAATGCTTCCAAAACTCAATTTATCCATTTTACTACCTGTCAGGAACCTTCAGAGGACTATGTCTTATTCTTCAACAATACAAAAATCAACCCTTCATGTTCCCTCAATGTTCTCGGTGTCTCTTTTTCTTCTGCTCTCACTTGGAAAGACCATATTACCAGTCTCGCTAAGGCAGCCTCCCAGAAGCTGGGTGTGCTCAACTGCCTCAAGGGGTTCTTTACCCCTGCGCAGCTACTTGCTCTGTACAGGGGCACAGTGCGTCCTTGTATTGAGTATTGTTCACATGTGTGGGGAGGATCCTCTCACACAGCACTCGTAGATAAAGTAGAAAGGACAGCCTTTCGTATCATCAACTCCCGTCCACTCACCAACTCTCTGCAATCTCTCTCTCTTCACCGCAATGTTGTATCTCTCTCACTATTCTATCGCTACTACAATAATCAGTGTTCCTCGGAGCTTTTCCAGCGTATACCACCTCCTCTACGTAGGGTACGTAGTACTCACCTTGCAACACAATCCCACCCCTACTCTGTGCAGCTCTCCAACCCAAGAGTGAAACGCTATTCTCAGACTTTCTTCTATTCAACTGCTGAGCTCTGGAACTCTCTCCCAGAATTAGTCTTTCCCAGAATCAGTCTTTCCCTCTTCATATGACTTAAATTGCTTCAAACTCAGTGTGTCCAGGCATTTTAGCTCGAACGTCCCTTGATGTCGGTCCTGTCACTCTTTGAATTCTGGGGGAGGCACTCGCTGCAGGCAGTTATGCCTTTTGTCTCTCTCATTCACATAGAAAGAAAAAAAAGTGATAGACAACGTGGAAGTAGAGGCTTCAGTAAAGGGTCTAGGAGCCGTATTCTTAAACAATTCTTTCCCTTCGAAAATGAAAGGAAGGAATTTTCTTTCGATTTGGTATTCTTAAAAAATCCTTCCGGTTCCTTTCCCTTGGGAAGGAAAAATCTTTCCCTTAAACAGGGGAAAATATTGGAATTTGAAGGACTCTCACTAGGCAGGTCTTCAGTTTTCCCTTCGTCATTTTGTTCATAACATTCTTATATAATTGGAGTCAGTGTGACTAAATATTGGATTTGACCACTATGTAATTTTATTAACATGATATAATGCACGATATTGAAAATGATATTGAAAATAAAGTAATGTTATTAAAAGTTTTAGAAGACCACTGATCTCGGAGGCTCGGCGTGAATTCGAGTGCGGACGATTCGGGCAATTTCGGGCTGCCAGCTGATAGCCTATTCCTCATCTTATACATATTTTGATTATTATTGATTTTCATTGGTTTACTGATGTAGCCCTTTCAAAGCATCAATTTTGTGCACGGTGTGAATATATTTTGGCACGTGTTAATGCAATAAGTGTCAACATTATCAGGTTTTGAGGCTTGCCAGAGATACGCTATCAACAATTCCCAGTAATACCATACTTTACATAACTAAAAATAGCTAGGCATAAACTGTAATATTAATATAAATTTGTGGGCTAACAGTAATAGTGGTCAATCATCTTATATACTAATTTAGCCTACCTTACCAGTACCACATATTGGGTTAGGCTAGGCGGCTAGGCCTAGGCTAGGTGGCTAGGCCTAGGCTTAGCCTACAGTAGGCTACATCATCATGTAAGCTAGCCTAGCCCAGGCTAATCTATTTTCTTATGAATTTCATCACTCATACAGGATTGTAGGCCTAATTTTTTTGTTCCTAGGCTACATCCCCACTGAATAAACTAACCTAGGCTAGTCTCTGTCCCTCTAGGCTAGCCCATCATAATGTTCAAGCCAACATTTGTTAGATTTTGTCAGAATTGGCTCACCTCAGATAGGCTACCTGGATTTTAAAATGTTGTGAATTTATTAGGCCTATGGGAAGGATGTAGTATTTGGACATACTACATGGCGCCTGTCTTGGTTTACACTACACGGAACGGCGGCAGCAGTGAACGCTCGCGATCATGTTCCAGTCTATTTTGACTTCCGCAGGATTCAATGATAGGTTGACGGGGTCCTCACCCCCCCCCCCCCCCATTACATGTTGTTAAAGTAATTTGCCCCCTGCTGGCAAAATGCCTATATATGATGATGACAATAAGTCATGGGGGAGTGAGGGGGGCCCTCAACCTAATGTTGTATCCCACGGCAGTCAATATAGACGGAAACGTGATCGCGAGCGTGCGAGTAGTGTAAACAAGGCAGGCGATAAGCTCGAAATTCCTCGAATACTACATCCTTACCTTTATTACTTTATGTTATAGAAAGTCCGAGTTACCTTTTCACTATAATATTTTCCCTGATTTTCATAGCCTTGTACACTATCAGGGAGCGTGTTTTTAGATTATTCGGTAGCTACCGGGTATCTTAACTACAGTTCAAGGAGACTACAGCAGCAGTTTGCACGCTCTCTGCGTTTATTTTTAATTTTACAGTGTTTGGTGTTCAACCCCCCCCCCCCCCTGGACATAATTGTCATCATCATATTCATATAATGCCAGCAGGAGGCAAATAACCACTCGCAGAGGGATGATTTCAGAAAAAAGTGGCACAATCTGACGCATAGAGCGTGCTAATATTGCCGCAGTGTCTGCTTGAATATTGTCATCATATTAGCCTAATCAAAACAAAATCCCTTGAAAAACATATTTGTAAACACTAGCCTATTCAATACTATTGGTTGTGAGTACAATTATAGGCTACCCTAATTTTTCATTACAGTATATCCTAGCCTAATCCCTCTACTTTCTTTAAATATCCAAACAATATAACTTAACCTGAGAACCTAAGATAGGCCTAGGCTAAGCTAATATACAGCGTTTGATTATGCCGAGTGTATAGGCTAACTTACTAACATTGGTAGTAGCTAAAAGTCTGGTAGGCTAAAATACAATTTATAAGATTAGGGCCCAAAATTGCTAATGAAAAAATGTGGCTACTTATTTTGGGCTGTATACAGTATGGTATAAGATTATGTTGAAAACTTGGGATTGTTCTTGATCCCTGGCAAGCCTCAAAACCTGAATTTTCAAACTTATTACATTAACATGTGTCAAAATGTAGTCACACTGTGAACAATATTAATGCATTGAAAGGACTGAATCAGCTAAGCAATAATAGTCAAATATAGCCTACTCAATGTTTGTAAGGAAAACCCCACTAGTCACCAGAGTCCCTCGCACACTGTTTCAAATACAATTTGTTGATTTTCTGTCTGAATTTACTTTACATCCTTAGTATTCTCTAGTCTTGAAGGTTAGGAATAATTATGGTATTATTACATACAGTACATACAGTGTTGGAACATCAGTGCTTCCAGCAGCTGTTGTGGGTGGATCGGTATCAGTCATTATTATGATCAGTATGGCAGTGGTGGACAAGTCCCCGTCAGTTTTTAGTGTGTACGGGTCAGCGAAAGAACGTGACATCGGATCTAATTGCACATTATATTGGGCTGCACAAGGAAGGCCAGTTAGTGAAACAAATAGTGCAAACCACTGGTGTATGTGAGTAATCTGTAAGAAATTGGGCGAGGCCTTACAAAGATATTTGCCTAACTACATGATAACCTAGCCTTTGCCAAACTATATGATAGCCTAGCCTTTGAGGGGAGAGTAAAGAACATAAGAATATCACCCAATCTTCAAAACTAACTAATGGATAGCTAATATGATGAATAACCTACTCATTGATGCCTAAATCATAACTATTGGCGATTCATCTTTTATTCAGATTACCCAAGAACAAAAATCAATTTAAAAATTGGAAGAATCTTATTTAAAGGTTCAGTATTATCCAAGTAACCTTCCGCGTCGATTTGCACGCTCTGGGCCATGACCGTTAAGTTCACTTCTATTACGTTCGCTTCTTAGGTTGAGGGGGGGCCTCACCTTCCCAGGAATTATTGTCATCAATATACAGTATATATTGTTTGCAGAAGGGCAAATAACAAATAATGGTAAGGGTTGTGTTAGCGGGCGTACTGTCCACTTTGTTTATAATCGCACGCTCGCAGTTACATTCCCGTCTAATTTCATTGCTGTTATTTGCCCCTGCTGGTAATATGTATGATAATGACAAGTCATGGGGATGATGGGGGGGGTGAGCCCCACTCAAACCATTATTGTATCCCACGGCAAAACAATTTACCCAACACCTGGCCGTGGGATACAATAATGGTTTGAGGGGTGCTATGTCCCCTCACCCCCCATGACATTGTCATCATCATATACAGTATATTACCAGGGGCAAATAACAGCAGTCAAATTAGACGTGAATTTAACTGCGAGTGTGCTAATATGGAAACAAAGCAGGCGGTACGCCCGCTAACACAACCCTTACCAAAATAGGGAAGGATGTCATGTTGTGCGCTCGCACTTACGTTCCCATCCATTTCGACGCTATATTTTCTGCTATTTGCCCCCTGTCATTACTGCATGAATACTAGGTTAGGTTAGGTTAGGTTGTTTGGTTAGGCTAATGTATTTTTATATCCAAAGGCATCCGCATAGTGTAAACAAGGTGGGCGGTACTGCCGGTACACCTGGTAACTACATTCTTGCCCAAAATAATGTATAAAAATATAAAATGGTCAAATTAGATAATTAATAAATAAATATCGGTAGCCTAGGCTAAATATAAACATTGAACAAAAACTAGTTTCAATAGCATAGTAAATCTACTATGGGCCATGAATTGCAATTTTTACCAAATTGGGCCAGATAAAATAATTATAGCCTAGCTTTTATTTTTTGTTCGCTGAATAGAAAACCAATCTAGCCTAGGCCTATACAATATATAGGCTAGGCCTACAGAAGTTCAAGTTAGTATTTGAACTCAGCACACCAGAATATGTCAGGCTATAATGTGTATTGAACTTTGAAGGTAAATACTTCTCAATAGTGGGTTATTGTGCGATTCCTATAGCCTAGTTGTTAAGTTTTGGTCAGAAATGGAAGACTTGACCTTGTAATTGAAAAGTTCTCATGCTTGATATACGGTACACTAATTCACACTACATTCGGCTAATCTAATTTATCTCCATCCCTGTTTCTTATCATATCAGTTTATATGTAATTATATTCTTGGATAATAGCCTATAGGCTAGGTCTAAATACTACAACAAAATATGGCTTGTTGGTGTACATGCGCGATTTAGAGCTAGGATCCTGTATTTATTAATATCATGTTGACAATTCATGCTTGTGTTTGTGCAAGTCAACATAATATGCTTTGAAGACAATATTTGTGGTCTAAATCATTATTTTGGGCAACAATAATGCAAGTCAACCCTTGGAAACGTTTGTTTGACAAGGTTTGTTTACTACTTCAGGGAGTTCAGGCATACCAACTGGTGCGCGCCTAGCTTCGCCTGTGGAACAGAGCTACCAACACTTCCGAAAAAATTTCCTTCCAAGGAATTCTTTAAGAATACCGAAGGGAAAGAAAATTCCTTGGAAGGGAAAGGAAAGTTAAAGGAAGATATGGGTTTTTAAGAATACGACTCTAGGACTCTAGGAAGTAGATGGTCCACTTTTGACCAAGCATATGAGAAAGTAGAATTACTGTTATTGGAAGCAACAGATACATATCAGGAAATAGAGGAGTTGCAGACAGAATATTATAAGTTGCACTCTTCCTACCAAAATAATGTAAGCTTACTGAGGTCACACATTAAACCACCAGATCTTACAAATACAGTTAACAGTAGCTCAACCAACACCGAGATACCTCGGTGAGGCCCAAACTTCCCAGTATATTGTTATCAACATTTTCAGGTAATCATGTAGATTATGAAGCCTTCATTGTTCAAGTTGAGGCACAGATATGTAGTAGACCAGACCTTGAACCAATTACCAAGCTCCAGTACTTAAAATCACAGCTTAAAGGAAGAGCTTTGGAACTCATAAAAGGATAGCATCAATATCTGCTAATTGTCAGTGTGTTAGATACCGTAAAGGAAACTTACGGTGATGAGGAGAAGATAGAGCATATATTGTCTGTTGCAGAATATGATCAACTTAGACCCACCTAAGCATACTAGAAGAGACTTGGAAATTTTTAGAGTAAACCTGCTGAACTTAACAAGAAGCCTAAAAAACAAACATGACTATTCCGACACAGAATGGATGGTCGCATCGATCTTCCAACATAAACTCCCAAATGCAACAATCAGGCAACTATACTTGAAATACGAGAAGAACTATATTGATCTCGCTGAACTAAATGAGGGTTTGAGAGACCTTCTATCCCATATGGAGGTAGAATCAAAACCCAAATTCAACTCACAGGCAACACAGAGAACTCTGACAGCTCTACGGAGAAACAAATAGGGTCGTATTTCAACACAGATACACAAAACACATAAAGACTCTTTCTGCACAAAATACAGTACAGGTACAGATAGAATCCAACGACTGAAAGAGTTAAAACTCTGAGGTGTATGGGGACCCATTACAAGAAGACATGTACACTGTTGTACAGTCAAATTGCAGAACTGTAGATGTCGTCAGAAGGGACCTCATCATACAACACTATGTAAAACATATGTTAACAAACAACAAACAGATAGTACACAGCCACGTAGTACGAAAACTCTGAAAATCAGCCGTCCACAAATAGTAGCTCAAATCTTTCTAATGTAGGACATATTAACATCACTACTGGAGCAGTTACAACCAAACTCACTGGAGTAGCTCTTGCCACAGGGATAGCAAAGTTAGAGAAAAATGGTGAAAAAGTCAGACTTTTCTTTGACACTGGATCCCAAAGAACCATCATAACAAAGGCATTAGTCCAAGGAGTTGGAATGACTGTGAAATAAAAAAAGACAATGACCTTAACTGGTTTCATGGGTCAACCAAACACTCAAGAATATGATATTGTTAACCAGTACTACAGATGGGAAACAGGAAGAAAAGAATTACAGCTGCTGTAGTTGATGAATTACCCACAACTATAGTTACAGTAGGACTTACAGATGTTATAGAAAAACTTTATAACAAAGGATTACACTTGGCTGATCCAATAGTGAATGATGACAAGGTAGGACCTAATTGACATTCTAATAGGGTGTGACCACTACTATGACTTTATATCAACAAACACTATAGTAGTAGATGGTGTACATCTCCTTAGATCCCCAGCTGGATATACTGTATAGTCACTGGTAAAATACCTTGTAAGTATAGTGAAGCCAACACACAATACTAATCCGCTCAGCATACTATACAGGAGTCTGTTGTAGTCATGAAAATCACATCATCTTTTGATCCCTTACTTGACCAAGAACTCCAACCAGACTCTCCTCCACTTCATAAGTTATGGGATCTTGATGTAATAGGAATAGATTCAAAACAACTTCCACCAGATGATCAGGCAGCATATAAAGAATACTTGGACACTGTCAAATATGAGGAAAACTAATACTGGGTAAAGCTGCCTTGGAAGGTGAACAAGCCCAAGTTACCAACTAATTACCGTAAATCATGTGGTCAAATGTATTCTATGATGAAGGAATTACAAAAGAAAGGCCAGATTGATAGTTATAAAGATATACTTAAAGAACAGTTACAATTAAAGTTTATAGAAGAAGTACCAACAGCTCAACCCAACGATAAATCACACTATTTTCCTCATCATGGTGTAGTTAAAGAGTCGGCCACAACACCTCTTAGAATTATTTACAATTGTAGCTCTAAGGCAAACTCCAATGAACCATCTTTAAATGATTGCCTAATGACAGGACCGACATTGACAAAGAAGTTAGGAGATGTACTGTTAAGGTTCAGGACTAACAAATATGCTTACACAGCTGACATTTCAAAAGCATTTTTGAGAATAGGCCTGCAAGAGGAAGACAGGGATTATACAAGGTTCCTTTGGCTATCAGATCCACATAATATAGATAGTCCAGTAAAGACATATAGATTCAGATCAGTCCTATTTGGTGCAACAAGCTCTCCCTTCCTTTTGCAAGCTACAATTGATTACCACTTGAAGAAGTCAGATAGTCCTGTGAAAGATTTGTTGTCCTCTAATTTTTACGTAGATAACTTTCAAGGAACAACAACTGATAATGATCTATGCTTCCACATATACTCTGAAGCAAATAAAGAAATGAAGTTAGCCAATATGCCGCTAAGACAGTGGGCATCTAGTTGTTGTTGTAGATGAGTTTATTGTATACTAGCCCACTGGGTCGGCATCTAATAATTTGACACTTCAAGAGGTAATTAAGACAGACTTCCCAGGCTATGAAATCACTATAGAAACTTCAGTCCTTGGATTACAATGGAATACATCCACAGATACTCTAAAATTAAAACCAATAATGGCTTCACAAACAATGCAAACCCCCCCTGACAAAACTAAATTTACTAGCTAATGTCAGTAAGCGATTTGACCCATTAGGGTTGTTTTCCATAATTACGATCAAGGGGAAACTTTTGTTACAGGACGCTTGGAAATTGAAAGTTAACTGGGATGATACAAACTTATTACGAGAGTGAGTTAAACCACTTGTGTGAATGTCGGAAACATGTTTGTGTGAAGCCTACTTTCAGCTCAGGTTCCCCCGCCCCCCTCTAGGCCTCCATCAAGCTTAATAAGTATACCCCCCCCCCCCCTTTCCAGATAAGCTTGTACATTTTCCGGTAAAACAATGTCTCGGCCAAAGTCCGGGTCCTCCTAAATTACAGGCTCCCTATAGCTCGCCAGGCCACCTTAATGGCACGGAAGTTTCTTAAAACTGCCAAACAAATGGATCAAACGCCTTCAAATCTCAAAACTATGATGCTAAACTGGAAGGTAAGGGCAATCCAGAAGAAATCCCTTTATTGGACATACCTTGCATGATGATGTGTCATGTTGAGAGTAATTACTATTCAGTTTTACCTGCCATTTAGAGAATATTAAAGAAAGTATCATCTGGAGATGAAGCTACAATAGAGTGTAGTTTTATATAGCTACTGCCAAGAAATGTTGTCTGCCTTATTGGAGACTCTTGGACAGGAGGGTGTCGCTTTGTACAGCCACGGTCAATATTATCGGTGTCTAAATCCATATTTTCACTATTTCCTCTCTCGATACGAGGGACAGTAAATCCTGGACAAAAGTAATGTAGCTGTGTCCAGTGGTCTACATATCAGTTTATAATTAGAGTATATGAGTCTCTGATTTTTTTTTAATCGATTATGCTGGTCTCAGGTTTGTCTAATTCAGAAAGTGTTAGGCTCCCTTAACTCATTCGCACGTTGAATTCATTTGTATACTTTATTCTGGCGAACACTACGCGATTTTATATGATTTAGAAATGACTTCTAGGTAATGAAGCTATCTCAATTTAACCTTCGACCCACACAGACCCTGAGTAAACTTAATACATTCGTGTAGTAATAGCCTAAATTTAGTGAATGAATGCGTCACAGTACACAGGTCTATCTTAGTTTACCCCTTGACTGCCAGAGACCTTTTCTAAACTGAATAAACTCTTGTAATAATAGCTAACATACAAAGACACACTGCATCACGATATACTGAAAGGGTTAAGGGGGGATGGGCCGGTTTTCTGGACAACTTTCTCTTTCATGTTTAGCCCCATTAGTTTTCAGATATTAAGATGCTTGCCCCATTAGTTAGTAGATTTTAAGACCTTTTGCCCCATTTCGTCGTCAATATATAGACCTTTCGTGCTATTTAGGTGTCCATCTTTTCCGTGGCGAACGATAGTGAGCCTGTAATGTTGGAAGAACCGGTCTTCGGCCGGGAAATTTTTCTACCGAAATTTTTTCAAATGAATCTAAAAGGGGGATCTAATGGATGTTTTATTTTTTAATTTGATGGAGGTCTAGGGAGGAAACTAGAAAAATAACGAATACATGCAAAAATCGCCCAATAAGTGAACCAACTCCCCCTTAAATTAAGAGAGGTGGTGTCGTCTGGGGTCTGAGGTGTGCTGTATACTGTACGTCTTCATTAGCTACACTCCTCACTTTCACACCCACCCCGGGACATATTAAGGGGAGGCAGACTGTTTTTCTGGACTCCTTTCTCCATGTTTATCCCCATTAGTTTTCCGATGTGAAGATGCTTGCCCCATTAGTTAGTCGATTTTAAGACCTATCGCCCCATTTTTCGTCAATATGTAGACCTTTCGTGCTATTTAGGTGTCGATTTTTTCCCTGGCGAACGATAGTGAGCCTGTAATGTTTGGAAGAACCGGCCTTCGGCCGGGAAATCTTTCTACCAAAAAATGTACAAATTAATCTAGAAGGGGGACCTAATGGATGTTTTTATTTTTTTTATTTGATGGAGGTCTAGGGAGGAAACTAGAAAAATAATGAATACATGCAAAAATCGCCCAAAAAGTGAACCATCTCCCCTTAAGCTGTACCCTTTCATTTCATCCGAGGTGCCTGTTTGGGAGCTGGTATAATTCTGTTTTCTCCTCGTCATATTTGTATATTTCTCTTCTCTCCCTTATTATCACTTTCATCCACTTTCGTTATTCATTTATCTTCTTCCTCATCAATCCTTCGTCTTCTATTGTTACTTTTCCCTTCCATTTCTTTTCTTTCTCCTCCACCCCTCCTGTTCCTTTGTCTTCCCTCTTTTCCTTCGCCTTTTCATATTTTCTCCCCTTCCTTTCTTTTTGTCCTTCTCCCACCCATTTTTCATCCTTTTTCCTGTCCTCCCTTTCCTCTTTACTTTGATTCCCCTGCCTTCCTTCTCCCCCCCTTCACCTCGCATCCTCTTCTCTCTTCCCCTCCGCTTTTCCCCACCCCTTCTCTTTTCCCCACCCTTTGTCTTTCCCTTCCCCTGTGTTTCCCCTTACTTTCACTTCGTTTTGATCTCGATTCTAGCTCCCTCTCCTCCCTTCAACCCTGGCTAATTATTAGTTAAAATCAATTCAGGAAGTTCTGTACTAGATCGTTACTAATTATGTATGATTCGTTATTGCATGATAGAGAAGTAATTTATGTATGCCGCTATGAAAGGTGGTTTTGCATTACACACATAGACGGTAACTACGAATTAGTTGGAAGTTTCGCAGTGGAGAATGCGCAAACGTTCCATAAACCAACATTGATTGTAGTTACCTGAAAACAAATATCTATATAATATTTTCGAGTGTGTGTGTGTGTGTGTGTGTGTGTGTGTGTGTGTGTGTGTGTGTGTGTGTGTGTGTGTGTGTGTGTGTGTGTGTGTGTGTGTGTGTGTGTGTGTGTGTGTGTGTGTGTGTGTGTGTGTGTGTGTGTGTGTGTGTGTGTGTGTGTGTGTGTGTGTGTGTGTGTGTGTAATAGGCGGCCGCAGTTTTGGACCTGGGGAGCTGAAACTTTGCATGTGGGTGTCAATTGACCTGGGTCAGGTCATAGAGGGGGCGAGGCCACGATCGGAGGTCGTTTCGAGGCCGAAATTGAAAAACAAAATTAAACAAATTGAACAAAATGGCCGTTTGGGGCAGAAGGAGGCCTCCGATCGAAAAGGTGAATGGAACGAAAGTTGTTCGCAGCCCCCCCAAAATGGGGTTACGGATGAGGTCAGATCCAAAATCGGAGGTCAATTAGCGGCCGAAATCGAGGTCGCCGTTTAATGAGGCACAGGGAGGTCGAGGCCGGTGATTATGGTAGTAGTAGTAGTATTGTGATGATTGTGGTAGTAGTGATTGATGATGGTGATTATGGTAGTAGTAGTGGTGGTAGTAGTGATGGTGGTTATGGTGATTACCCGGGCAACGCCGGGTACCCCTGCTAGTATATATATAAAATGTAAGAAAGTTCGAATTATAAGATACCTCTCCTGGCAGTATATGTACAGTATATATATATATATATATATATATATATATATATATATATATATATATATATATATATATATACAGTATAATTATATATATATATATACAGTATATATATACTGAAATGTTAGACAGAATATTAAGAGTAATAACACTGCTAAGTATGTACAGTATATATATATGTATTATAGTCGAGCACATAACTCATAGTTGGGGGTGGCCGACTCGAGACAGAGCCTAAGTAATCAGGGATTATTTTTTAGTTATGAAATGTTATTTTATTGTTCTTTCCCTTATGATGACGTTTGTAGCTAAATAGCCTCACGTCATGACATGAATAACATTAAATATGAATGAAGTCAGTCTTTGTCCCATAGAATATTCGCGCATTTTGACCACACAATACAAAGAAATTCAGATTATAAGGACATTTCTTCTTAAATGTGGTTCTATTTTTATTTATGCTCTTATTAGGTGACAACTCTTTGAACTGTGTTTTATTAATAGGATTTTGCTTTATGTACTACATAAATATAATAGGCTTATTAACTCCTGGAAGTGTTTGTGCTAATAATTAATTGCCGATCAGTGTTGTTTGATAGTCACTTATGAAGTTTTAAGGAAATTATATTTTAAAAGGTCCATTATTGGAGACTATTCATAAATTCCCCAATATTGTCTTAGTATGAGTTTTCCATTAGTATTCCTCCCCCTAGTCTGCGGGGAGGTCTGGCGTGTTAGAGAACATTTACGAGACCGAGATCGTGCAAATTTGTACTTTTTTCCATTTAGGGAACTTGAGTATATAGGAGAAAAGTTGATTAAGCGGTTTTGATAATCTGCAAATGACGCCTAGTTTATATTGCACTAGCACGGAGTAATCGAGTTGTATAATAGAATATTCTGATGCAGATACTGTAATTTGGGGACTCTGGTACCATGTAGGTTAAAGGGGAGGTAGTGGCTATTTTGGACCCCCTTCTCCCTTATGTTTGGCATATTAGTTTTGAGATTTTAAGACGTTCGTGCCGTTAGTTTGGCGATGTTTATACATTCGCCCCATTGCTTTGTTTATTTAGACCTAGCGTGCCATTTAGGTTTTGATTTTTCCTGGCGAGCGATAGCTAGCCTGTAATTTTAGAAAGACTACCGCAAAAGAGTACATATTTATCTTGAAAGAGGGTCTAGGGGGTGTTTTTTCCCAGCTTGATTGAGGTCTAGCGAGGAAACTAAAACAAAATAAGTTTATATATATAGCGAACAAAATAGCACTACCCCCTTTGATAATCTGAAAATTATTTCAACTTTTGATATCACCAGAATGGACTAGTTAATTGTAGAACTGATAATCCTGGCATATATACTTTAATGTATAGATCATCGGGGAGATTGTAGACACTAATCGAGCAGGGCAATACCAAGGAAGGCCTTATTTGCATGTGATAAGGAGTTGCTAAAGCTCATGTTTCATTTATCTGGCTTCCCTCACTGTTTGTGTTTGTGTCACACCTACACAGAGATTAATCCAGTTAGCTCTCACAAACACCCGCTCCTCCTATCCATTTCACTACACTAAACAAGCGCACCGTCTTTAATTCCAATACTGTACACCAAAAGCAAATGGTTTACTTTGGCTCTCTCACTTTCAACTTTTGAGGAGAGACATTTGTTGCAGGCAGCTTTGCCTTCGGTCTCCTTTATGTGTGTATATACATACTGTATATATATTATTGCGAAATGTTTGTCGATAGCTTATTGAAATCGTCAGGTTTCCGCTAACCAGAATACAAGCAATAATAGTACTGTTCTGAAAAGAAGATAACTCGAGTTTTCTGTAGACTCTATTTTGTTGTTTTACCCGACAACATTTTTACTCCAATAGCAGCCGATATTTCGAAAATTATTGGACGAATATGATACTGCTATGACCTTTCATCATATGAATGCCATGTTTTCACAATGAACACAATATTTGGGTATATAAACATTGTAATAGCTGACCAATTACGATGGAAATATGTCAATATCTCGCCAATTTAACAAAAAACGGACTGCAGGGCTTATTTTCTAACAAGAATACAATCATCTAATGGGACCGAAAATCGTATGAAAATAGCGTCATCATACTGAAAGAGTTATTCTTGTTTACATTGATACCTGCACAAAATGTCTACAGTTGTTCAGTGCCTGTTTACCCCACCTCGCATTTTTTTTCTCTTTCTCTCTCTCTCTTTGGCTTGTATCCATTCGGCCCCATTCAGCCTACTGTTTTAAGAAGTTTATCCCCATCCAGGTGTTAATATTTTCCTGGCGAGCGGTAGCGAGCCAGCTTATATATATTTTTGCTTTGACAGCAAGCTAAATTTGTAAATTTTTCGATAGAAAAATGTCTCCGGCGAAGCCGGATTTCTCCATACAATGCTGGCTCGCTATCGCTCGCCAGGAAGAAATTGACACCTGGATGGGGATAAACGTCTTAAAACAGTTGGCTGAAAGGGTCCGAATGGATACAAGCCAGGGAAAGATAAAAAAGGAGAGAAAGATAAAACAAAATCCGGTGACCCCCGTAATAAAAGGCCCCTCATCACGAGGTCTCTACGTATACATCTCTTCGTTTGGGCTGAGGTATAAACGTTTCACTTCATAAATTCACGAAGATGTATTTACACGGGGGATTAAAGCATTATACAATTTTCTCGTGTTTTAGAATACATTATGCGGAAGGTTAGATATGGTCATTTAGGTTTGATTATTAATATATGGTGAAAACATTATTACAAATCATTACATTAATTCACATAGATGCTATTTTACGGAGATTAATTAAGTATACACTTCTCATGGTCTTCTATATATATATATATATATATATATATATATATATATATATATATATATATATATATATATATATATATATATATATATATATATGAGCCGATGAGAAGTGTATACTTAATTAATATATATATATATATATATGCTTTATGTTAGATATGGTAATTTAGTGCTGGAGTTCAGGCAAGTTTTGAACTTAATGCAATTTTTTGCAAGGGAAATAATGAACTTTCGTAGGTGTGCAATGTTTCGTAGGTGTGCAATGTTTCGTAGGTGTGCAATGTTTCGTAGGTGTGCAATGTTTCGTAGGTGTGCAATGTTTCCAGGAAGTCTATTATGTGATAATTGTTTAAGGGGGGTCACCGGCTTTTTGTTATCTTTCTCTCCTTTTATCTCTTTCCTTGGCTTGTATCCATTCAGCCCAATTCAGCCAACTGTTTTAAGACGTTTATCCCCATCCAGGTGTCCATTTCTTCCTGGCGAGCGGTAGCGAGCCAGCATTGTATGGAGAAATCGGGCTTTGCCGGAGACATTTCTCTATCGAAAAATGTGCAAATTTAGCTTGTCAAAACAAATATATATATATATATATATGCTGGCTCGCTACCGCTCGCCAGGAAAATATTGACACCTGGATGGGAGGTAAACTTCTTAAAACAGTAGGCTGAATGGGGCCGCATGGATACAAGCCAAAGAGAGAGGGAGAGAAAAGGAAAAAAGCGAGGTGGGCTCCCTTAATAAAAAAAGAACTCTCTTCCTCTTCAGACAAACGCTTATCCACAGCTGCCTAAATCATCCCACTGAAGCCTGACTCACGAAGAATATTATTATCATACATAAAGGATTATGATAGAAATATTACAATAGCTTATAAGGGGGTACTTCTGGCTTTTTATGGACCCCCTTCTCCCTTATGTTTAGCATATTAGTTTTGAGGTTTAAAGACGTTCGTTCCGTTAGTTTGGCAATTTTGAGACCTTTCGCCCCATTTTCTTGTCAATATTTAAACCTTTCGTGCCCTTTAGGGGTTGATTTTATCCTGGCGAGCGTAAGCAAGCCTCTAATTTTAGAAGGAATGGGCCTTCGGCCGGGAAATTTTTATACCGAAAAATTTACAAATTTATCTTGAAAGGGGGTCTAGGGGATGTATTCCTAAGCTTGATGGAGGTCTAGCGAGGAAACTCAATAATAATTAATATATAAATATATAGACCAAAAACCAAGCACTACCCCCTAAAGCTGAACCTTGACATCCTCTCTAAGTAATGTACACACTTATCCATTTTTGTTTCCCAATTGCTAACCCGCCAAGCACCTAAGAAAGAATTAGCTGATCTTCAAAAATTGATTAGGGCCTCACGAAGTATAAATTAGTGATGATAACCGTGACGCTTAGTATACTCGACACCCTTTTATAATGTATTTGTAATCATGATCTTTCGAAGCATGTTTTTTGTGTTACTTGTGATTTTGTGCTTTCGTTAATTTGAATTACTTTCATTTGAAGTGTTAGTGACTTGAACAATATAAATGGCTATTCAACTTAACCCTCCAGCCCCGGGGGCTATAGCTTGCGACTGTGCTGCGGTACCGGGTGTTTGACGATCTTTGGGCTATGTTAACTACTCTGTAAGTCAATGAATATGGCATGTAATGTTGTGAATATAAAAGAATAATGTTCCACAAACCTTCCTCTGTCGAATGGCGTTGAGTAGAGGTCTCTAGCCCCTCTGGTTGCATAATGGTGAGCGCGGGAAGACGAGTGCTTTTCGGCGGCAAATTCTTCCCGCGTTCGGACGCGTCGCCCCGGCCATGGCTACGACGCACCTAGCCGCTCGTCGTGCCAAATTATTTATCTCCCTTAGACGATTTTAGTGTTTGATATTGAGAATGTGATGTTTATTTGATATTTTTCTAGTTATTTTGAGGCCAATTATATAAAATATGTTTATTAGGGTATCACTGTCACTGATATTGCTAATTTTCACTCGATACCGTACATTTTATTAGTAATTGAGGTAGGTTATTGTTGTATTAGGCACTGATTATTCGTTATCACAGGTGTTTATTATACTTTGGCCATCAAATATTAGGTCTTGTGTCACTTTTACTTTGACAAATATGCTTTAGAGAGTGTCACTGTCACTGATAATGCTCATTTTCACTCGATACCGTACATTTTATTAGTAATTGAGGTAGGTTATTGTTGTATTAGGCACTGATTATTCGTTATCACAGGTGTTTATTATACTTTGGCCATCAAATATTAGGTCTTGTGTCACTTTCACTTTGACAAATATGCTTGAGAGTGTCACTGTCACTGATAATGCTCATTTTGACTCGATACCGTACATTTTATTAGTAATTGAGGTAGGTTATTGTTGTATTAGGCACTGATTATTCGTTATCACAGGTGTTTATTATACTTTGGCCATCAAATATTAGGTCTTGTGTCACTTTCACTTAGTTATATGATTTGTAAACGTTTTATATACAATTTTTTGTCTTTTTTGACTGATTTATATATTTCTATAGGTTCTAATCATATGAATGTCACTTGGTATATACATATGTGTCACTTTCACATATTATTATGGTGTAATTGTATTTGTATCAATTTTCTCATAACACATGACTTTTGTATTACAATAAATTGGTTTTCTTCCACTTTTTGCCTATATATAATTATAGTGTACATATTGTCATTTTATTTGGCAATTTCAGTATGATTATTAGAACTCCAGCTTGGAGTGGTAATCAAAGAAGCACTCTAAAGCACAGAGTGCCACCTTGCACTCCACACACTCCATGGTTGACTTTTTACCTGGCCTCGGCCTCACCCTGCTGTTGTAGCAGACATGGCACCGCTTCTGCTGTGTTCTTCCTGATTCATTCTGAGGCAGGGAACCAAGCCTGTGCCTAATCAAGTATTGAGCACACTGCAAGCGGTCAATAACGGCGGGCCCAGGATGTGCCACTGCCCTCTGTGGCGTAGCATACTTCTCCAGGAGCTCCGTCAACACCTGCTTTTGGAACCTCCGCAGGCTATTGAACTTCATGGGTGTGTTCACATTCCGAAGCTTGTATATATTGTAGGCATTCAGAACTGACATGTCCACCATATGCAGAAAGAACTTTTTGTACCATCTGCACAAGGTACGCAGGCAGTCAATGAAGCCTATCTGCATGTCGGACTTGTCCACCAGCCTCATGTTGATGTTGTAGTCCAGGACAGCATCGGGCTTGGTCACCCTGGCCTGGGTGCGGCGATCCACCTTGCCAGTCTCCACCATTTCCCCCTTGTGGATGGTGGTCAGGAGGTTGACCTTCCGCTGGTCGTGCCAGTGGATAGCCAGAATGGGCCCCGACTTCTTCTTGAACACATCACCTTTTTTGGTCTTTGGAGGGAAAGGTGGCATGCCCTTCCTTTTCCCTCGTACTGTGCCTACAGTCCCCGTCTTGCGCTCATGCAGGTACTGTGAGAGAGTGGGGGACGTGTAATAATTGTCCGTGTAGAGGACGTGATTCTTGTGAAAGTAGCGGTCCATCATGGCTTGCACCACTGCTCCGCCAAAGCCAATGAGGGGGTCCACAAGCAAGTCCCCTTCCTTCCCGCTGTAGACCAGGAAGTCCAGGACATAGCCAGTTTGGCAGTCGCACAGCACAAATAATTTTATGCCAAAGCGATGTCTTTTTGAGGGGATGTACTGCCGGAAGCTGAGTTTTCCCCGGAACCGCACAAGAGACTCGTCAATGACGACCTTGCGGAAGGGCTTGAAGTAGGAGGTGAAGCGTTCTCGCATCATCTCATACAACGTCCTAATCTTCCACAGCTTGTCACCGAGGTGGACGTCGGTGTTGGTGACAAGATGGAGCGCTGCGAGGATATCAAGGTACCGGTCGCGAGACATATATTTCCCGAAGGCAGGGGTGGATATCAGATCATTGGTGATCCAATAGTCAGGCAACCTATGCTTCTTGACATGAGGCATTAGCATGGTGAGTGCCAGGAACACCATGAACTCTTTATGAGTCACTGGGGTCCACTGCCTCATGTGGCCCTTGGTCACCTTGCCCAAAAAGTGGACCTGGAATTGGTGCTGCTTATTTGTCTCTTTGACAACATAGCCTACCACCTCCTCATCAAAGAAGGCCTCAAATAGTTCGTGTGGTGGAGCATTGGGGCCTGCAGGAAAATTGGGGGTAATGCCTGAACCCTCCAGTACCTCATCAAAAGCTGGCACATCAGGGTTGTATCCATCCCCATCAACTACGTCTTGCCACTGAAAAACGTAGAATGGGTCTTGTCTATGCTGACGAGGAGCTCCAGCTGGTGGCCCAGCACGCCCACGGCCAACTCGGGAGGCGGGCGCCCTAGGGCGGCGAGGGCGTCGGCCAGGGCGGCGGGCAGCACGACGGGCAGCACGACGCCGGGCCAAGCGGATGGGTCGAGGGTCGTCGATATCCATATAGTCATCGTCAGAGTGGTCATCTTGCCCTGACGGTGGACCTATGTAATCATGGCCAGAGTCTTCAGAGAGGTGCCCTTCATCATCAGTGGCCCCCACATAATCTGGCGGGGAACCAGTGATGCATGGGCGGCGTGCGGGTGGGCGAGGTGGGGAAGGAGTGGCAGGTGAGGCTGTGTCCCCCCGAGGTCCTGGGCTCCTTGGCCTGCGACGAGTGACAGAAAGCAATGTTTCACTGTCACTAGGCCCAGGTATTGGTGATGCGAGCTCAAAGACTTCTTCAGGAAGACATGTTGAAGGCGGGAGAGGTGGGGAGGACCATGGGGAAAGTTGCGGGGATGTATGGCTGGGGCTGGCCGGGGTGGACGCCGCGGGAGCCTCGAACAAAACTCTCTTACTTTTCTTAATTTTTTTGGTATATTTCCTACCTTTCCCCTTTTCGGCAGCAGTAGGTCTCCTGTCGGGGGACCTAGGAGGCAAATAGGCCGAAAGTGGGGGGTCCTCAACCCTTGGCAATGGTGGGGGTGGTGGGGAAGAATGCGGGGCATCCGGGTCATCTTGGGTGGCGTGGGTAGATAAGGGAGACAATGGCGGACGAGAAGGGTCACCACGTTGACCCTCACTCACAGCCTCATCCTCACCAAGTATTTTTGCTTGTTCCCTAGCTGCCACGGCCGCCTTCTCAAGTATTTTCTGCTTATACAAGTGTAGCTTGAAAGGCGATTTACCTGGGGAAGGGCTTGGAGTCGTGTCACTTATGCGAAATTTGGTGAGTGACCTTGAACTCTCCCACTCACTCACTCTCTCAAGTTCACTGTCTTTAGGTAAACCAGCTTCCTCAACAACTGGTACATCACCTTCATCACTCTCATCACTGTCATGTTCTCTCGCAAATCCCAGGAATTGCTCTTCTTTCTCACTCTCATGGCCATAATCACTCGACTTATAATTACTGGAGTCGTCACTGACTATATCATCAACAATATACTTGGCATCAGCACACTCATATAGTCTCAATGTCGTCTCAATACCTCCGGGAGATAACACATTTAGGCGATGGCGTCGGGGTAAGGCGCGACAAACTAGCAAGGGCGTCGTAGGAAGCACGGTATCGGACACAGCGGAATCACTATTTGGCGTACTGTCCATGATGGCGTCGGGGTAGATACTGTTGCTGTGGCGTCGTTTACGCCTGGTGGCGCCACCTACCGTCCCATGATACCAAAAATGTACGAGTGGCATTCGAAAGCACGCACGCAAGCAATGGGCGTTCAAGAGCCCTTCCGGGTTGCGCGGGCCGAGGTTGTTATGGGCGTTCAAGAGCCCTTCCGGGGTGGAGGGGTTAAGGGATCTCTTTTGCTGTTAATTATTGTACACTCGAATACCATAGTCTCTAGTCCACTCATACAAAATTGTTGACTCCCCTATGTTTTTGTTATGCAATAATCATTTTCTGGACTGATTTTGGGATAGAACTTGCTTGTCAATAATTAGTATAAACAGTTTTGTAGTTGATGTATATAATACTATATTCATAAATTAATTTCCAGAGATATACTTCCATAATTAGAAATAAGTAAAGTCTGCAAATATTTATGAGTGGGCTAATGACTATGGTATCAGAGTGTACATGTGCTATATATATCATTATAGGTCAAGGTCTGACGAAACATAACATGGAAATATCAAAATATTCAGAGGTGCAGATGAAATTAACATTGCTAGTGGTTGATAAGCAACGTATTCAGAATATTGTGTTGCAAGACAAAGCCAAAGAAACTCACTCACTGACATTTAGCGAGGAAAGACATTTAAGGGGGGATGGTCGTATTTATTTCCTCATGTACAGTATATATAGTTTTAGCATGTTTTCAGTTTCCTCCCTAGGCCTCCATCAAGCTTTAAACAAATAACAAATAGATACCCAAAACCCTCCTTCGAAATAAATGTGTACATTTTTCGATAGAAAAATGTCTCAGCCGAAGGCCGGTTACTCTTAAATTAAAGGCTCCCTATCGCTCGCCAGGAAAAATCGACACCTAAGTGACACGAAAAGTCTTAATATTGACAAATGGGGCGGAAGGTCTTTAAATCGCCAAAATAATGGGCCGAACGTCATCAAATTTGAAAACTAATAAGACTAAGCATGAGCAAGAAGGGAGACCAGAAAAAACGACCAATCTTCCCTTAAGGTGGACTTGCATACAGAGTTATTTTTGGTAACTTGATCTGTAACTTTATTATGATAACACTGTGGCTAATTTATCGGCAACTGGTCGGAAGGCAGGTGACATACTTTTGAAAGTATATTTTAGAGCTGCCTGTTTTATGTGGAGTTGTGGAAGAAGCGCTCTTGTACACTGTAAAAGTTGAACACTTAATGTTAACACAAATTGATACACATAAATAGTGTTAGTTGGTATATATCTCTAATTTATTGAAGAGTTGGAGCATATATATATATATATATATATATATATATATATATATATATATATATATATATATATATACATACATATATATAAAATTATATACACATATAATATATATAGTATACATCCACCTTAAAGGGCACCTACAATAGCCTAGGGGGAAGGGAGCGGGAGATGTTTAATTACGAAGAGGTTCAAAATTACCTTGACTGTCTCAGTCATACCGTACCTTGCATTCTTGTAGTCTAGCGAAGTCTAAAAGATAATTCTTGTAGTCTAGCTGTGTCTAAGAGATATTACTGTAATAAACTAAACAATGGCGTTATTTAAAAGGTTAAAAGTACCCCGTTTTCTGTAATGTACTTCCATAATGTACTGCCAAAGTCAATAGTTCGCCGACAATGTTGCTCATAAACTGTGTAATTCTTCGTTACTGTCACATTTCCTTGACAGTCATTGTGTTACTTAATAGCCGATGACTATAGGTAGCGCCAACGAACTTGACAATAATCTTGATCCCTGACCTCTCTGTAACTCTTTTAAAATGGCCTAGAGAAAACTGGGTGTAAGTTCCCATGCCTATTTCCTGGTGGACTCTTCCCAAATTATAGAAACGTCAACCCAATTGTTTTTTATTAATTTCGAGTTATAAGAACTTAAGGGGTCAAGATTATTGTCAAGTTCGCTGGCGCTACCTATAGTACTGTTTGTTTCCCGTAGCAGAGGTATCAATATCAATTTAAAGTTCCTCTACCAAGATTGAACAAACATTATCAACAAAGTTTTGGCGAATTATTGATTTCAAATGTACCTTATGTCATATCTTATTCGTGTAGAATTACCATCTCCGTTATCTCTTCACTAGCTCTGGCTTGGTCTCTTATCTATTCTGAACCACCTTAATCTTGTAGTGTACAGTCAAGAACATAAATGGCCGCACACCCCCTTTGAATTAGTCTCTCGCATTGTCTTATTTGTCTCTAGCTATTTTCATGTCTCCCGCCTTCAGTCATGAAATTTTTGGTTTCCTCTCATGTTAACTCGTTATTTCTCTTGTCTGTTTACTTTTCTCTCTTTTCCTATCTCTCTCTCTCTCTCTCTCTCTCTCTCTCTCTCTCTCTCTGTTATCTATACTATACCACCATTATCTAGTAATGTAGTTGCCTTATACTACATCTCGTCTTTCGTGATGCCGCTACGGTTCCTTGGTCAGCGGTTAGTGGGGGAGTAGAGATAGTGTCACCGCCTTAACAATCTCTAGGGCTCCCCTTTCTCTCTCTCGCTCTCTCTTCTCTCTCTCTCGCTCTCTCTCTTCTTATAGTATCTGTTTTCTTGTCTTCTTCCTGGTTCTTTCTTTTTCCTCTTTTGTTTTTGCTTTGTAGTTCTCACTTTCTTATGTTCTTGCTCTCGTTCTTCTATTGTAATTCTCGAACTTTCTTTTGTTGTAGCGCTCTCTCTCTCTCTCTCTCTCTCTCTCTCTCTCTCTCTCTCCCTCTCTCTCTCTGTTATCTCTCCTCACGAGCGGCCTGTTATCAGTAATTGTGGTCGTGGTTATAGTCGCTGCCACCACCCACACTGTAATTTTTGTTGTTTTTGTTTTAACATGCTTTTCTGTAAATACCAACAGAAAATATCTGTACAAAGTAATACAGTCCTTTCTGTATATTATTTACAAATTATGTTGATTTAACATAATTTTTCTGTAAATAACAACATAGAATAACTGTAAAAAGTAATACAGTCCTTTCTGTATATTATTTACAAATGATGTTGTTTTAACACAATTTTTCTGTAAATACCAACATAAAATAACTGTAGAAAATAATAGTCCTTTCTGTAAATTATTTACACTTTCTGTTGTTTCAACATAATTTTTTCTGTAATTACCAACAGAGAATAACTGTAAATAATACAGAAATTGTAAAAACATATACAGACAGGACGTCTGTATATATTTTTACAGTTTCTGTTGTTTTACCAAACTTTTTCTGTAATTACCAACATAGAATAACTGTAAAAATTAGTCCTTTCTGTACTTTATTTACAATTTCTGTTGTTTTAACAGACTTTTTCTGTAATTACCAACACAGAATAACTGTAAAAATTAGTCCTTTCTGTACTTTATTTACAATTTCTGTTGTTTTAACAGACTTTTTCTGTAATTACCAACCGAGAATAACGGTAACAAAATTACAGTTCTTTCTGTATAATATTTACAATTTATGTTGTTTTTAACATACCTTTTCTGTAAATACCAACCGAGAATAACAGTAGTAAAAATTAGTCCTTTCTGTAAATAATAAACCATTTCTATTTTACATACCGTTTTCTGGAAATACCAACAGAGAATAACTATTAAATATATGACAGTCTTTTTTGTAGAATATATAAACATCTGTTGTTATTACATAGACCTACTTTTTATGTAAATCCCTACAGAGAATAACTAATAGAAATTACTGTTCTTTCTGTAAATTATAACTATAGTTACGTTAAATGTATTTGACTTGTTCTTGTGAACTGCTTAATTTAATGCCAATTATCGTGTACCGAAACATCCATAAGCATTAATCGCACTGAATATGGCCAAGCACATTATTAATTATGCATTGCAAAAGATCTAACTATTTGTCTAGCGACATTAGGCAATAGTCATAAAAGTCGCCTACCTTTTCCATCTGTCTTATATTGTATTTGCACTGCTAATGAACATTAGGCCTAAACAACATGATAATGTAATTAAGTTCTGCATGTTTAATTATTTCGATTGTAATTGTGTGTTTGTAAGACAGCTGCAGTGGTTGCCACCACTGTAAGAGCGTGAATTTCGCCCTCATATTATTTGTGCCAGGCCCACAACAACTTTTCGGACCTACTGAGACTGATACCAACACAGCTAAACTTCGTTCATATGTGGAAATTGCCCTCAATAAATTGAAGTTACCACCAGGCCAGGATTTGAACCCAGGTATTCTTAGTTATGAGGCAAGAAATCTACCCACAACACCAATAAGGATATCCCACTCGATATGGCAGGTCTGGTTATTTTCTGCATCTGGTTCTCAGTTTAAGCTCTACACACACAACTATGTTTACTGACTTTACATCTATACCACAACCAAAGCGAAACTTCGCCACGAGTTCTATTTTCGAGCTCAGTGGTGGAGATCTATGCGATATCGTCTTTCAAAGGACCTAAGGCTAGGTCGCTTACAGTACAAAATAATTGTGTCCACTCTGGGCAAACCTTGGTAGGGAAAAATATTTTGTCTGAAGAAGATCTAAGGGACAGAAGAAAATAAAATCCTCCAACATTAATAGGTCTATTAAGATTATGTCTGTATTCATAAGGAAATACGGAAAAGGAGTAAAAGGGAACATTACACGAAAATAAGAGCAAATATTATTTATTCAACTGAAAAGAACTGAGGAAGTGTGGGAGAAGACCAGAGGAAGTGTAGAAGACCAAAGGAAGTGTGAGATAAGAAGACCAGCGGATGTGTCGAAGAAGACAGCGGAAGTGTGGGAGAAGAAGACCAGTGAAAGTATGGGAATAGAAGACCAGAAGAAGTGTGGGAGAAGAAGGCAAATGGGAATGAGGGCGAAAAGGACCATAGGAAGTGTGGGAGTATGAGACCAGCGGAAGTGTAGAAGAAGAAAAATCAGTGGAAGTGTGAGAGAGTACCAGCGCAAGTGTGGGATAAAAAGACCAGGGAAAGTGTGGGAGGAGGACAGCAGAAATCTAGATCCGAAGAAACTTAGAAGACTGGAGAAAGTAGAAATAGAAGAGAAAAACAGCAAAATTAAAAGAAAAGGAAAGTTCAGAAGGGAGGAGAAAAATAAAGAAAAACATAATAGGATACACAACAGAACAGACACAGCAGATAAAAAACAAGAGAACAGAAGAAAACAGAGAGGAAGAAGGGAAAACAAAATCGTGAAGACCATATCAGGGGCCGTTACATAAGGCTTACCCCTCAACAATATCACATCACATCAAACTCTTGCGTAATTAGTAATTTATTAATTTTGAAGAAAAAAACAACCACATAAAAAGAAAACAATAAAACAGAAAAAGAGAGGCCATTGCAAGAGGCTATCTCTTCGACCAGCAACCGAACCGAACCTTGCGCAACTCGGTTATCTTTTGGCAGGACTCAGTTGTTTACATCATCAAAAGTGCGCCAAAATAACTCGCACCAGGAGCATCCGCCAGCCGCTACGTCAATAATACCCGCATTTAATGCCTTGGAGTCTCAGCTGGGCTACGGTGGTGAGTGGATGTCCGCGTGGGTTGTCTGCCGCTTCAGTGGTTCGGCGGCCTCTCCCCCCCGGCTTCATCTCCTTGCACCATTCTACACTGCTCTGCCTTCATCATCTTTTGATCTGCCTCTTCCGCCTTCACTCTGCGCTTCATTGCGACCTCGCTGTTTGGTGGTGGCCATCGCTCCCTGGACCTGTGACGCGTGGCACTGCGCGATTGAGGGACGCTGCAACCGCGTGGTTGGTTCTGGGTTCCCGTGTGAGGCCCCCCTCCGTTGGTGCCATTGGGTGAGGGCCCCCTCCGACGGTGCCGGGACCGCCTTCAGTTTCTGGGGTTGATGCTGTCCACTCCGTCCTCGATTCTTCACATCTCCACGTGTCTGCCGGGTGTCATCGTTCATCGGTCATCACAGATACTCACAGATGATACCCAGGCAGGAGGCTATTCAGCCTGTATGGCCCGGCTCAATATTTACTATTATATTATCGTGTTCGGGGCTAAGGTGGACGTGTGTGTTTTTTTAATCTTTTCTTTAAAGTCGTATTTCTGGTCTTGACTCCTCCATGCCTTATCTAGCTCACACTCAAATTCTAACACACTCCTAACACTAACAGACTTTTCTGGAAGATTATTCCAATTTTCTAAGACACGATTACAGAAAAAAATCTTTCTTATGTTCAGCCTAGATCTATACTTAAACAACTTCTTACTATGCCCTCTGGTACGTTCATCTTCCACTATCGTAAATAGCCCACAACAGACCTCCGCATCATACACTCCTTGCACTATCTTGAACGTTTCAATCATTTCTCCCCTCGATCTTCTGTACGCCAGCGTTGGTAAATTTAATTTCCTTAATCTTTCACTGTATGACAGGTCTCGCAGTGAAGGTACTAACTTAGTGGCTCTCCGTTGCACATTTTCAATGGCTGTAATATCCTTGATCTTGTATGGACACCAAGCTTGACTTGCCTATTCCAGAATAGGTCTTACCAGCGCTGTAAATAAAGGCTTAAACGTATCTTCATCCAAACACATACATGTTCTTCTTATAAGGCCCACTATTCTATTTGCTCTATGAATTTTATCTGCCGCATGTTTTTCAAAGTAGAGTTCATTGTCAATGGTCACTCCCAGGTCTTTTTCTTCTGTCACATTGTCAATGCTTTCCTCCATGATACATCTCCCCTCAGGCACTTCTGATTTACCAATCCTCATAGCCTTACACTTATTTGGGTGAAACTTAAGAAGAAATTTTTTCTGACCAATACTTCAGTGCCGTGATGTCCTCCTGTAACTTTGTACAATCACCCACTTCAATAATTTTTCTAAATATCTTTTGTATCATCGGCATAAAGAAACACCTCACTGTCATTTACTAAAACATCAGGCAGGTCATTTATAAACATAACAAACAGAATTGGTCCGAGAACAGAGCCTTGTGATACCCCACTAGTAACATCTCTCCACTCTGACATCTCTCCATTAATTACCACTCTCTGCTTCCTTTCACTCAGAAATGACTTTATCCACCCAATGTATTTCGGTCCCAAATTGTAAATTTTGAGTTTTTCCATGAGCCTTCTGTGTGGTACCTTGTCAAAAGCCTTCATAAAGTCGCAATATGCGATATCAACTGCGTGCCCCTCATCCAATGCCTCAGTCCAACTTCCCATAACATTGATCAATTGCAAAACTGTGGATCTTCCTGATATGAACCCAAACTGTTTTGTGCTAAACTACTTATATTCACTCATATGTAACATAATATTGTCCTTAATAATAGACTCCATAATTTTACAAATAATACAGGTCAAACTTACCGGCCTATAATTACTTGGTTCACTTCGGTCCCCCTTCTTAAAAATTGCCGTAATATTTGCCCTTTTCCACTCTCTTGGTACATGCTGACTGTTAAATGAAAGTTCATACATTATTTTCAGTGGCTTCGCTATCTGGTCTTTAACTTTTTTAATAATTCGGGAGTGGAAACCATCAGGCCCTGGAGATTTATTTCTTTTTAAGTCTATAATCTTATTCTTAATTACATCCTCAGTCCACTCCATACCAAAAAGTAATGGAACCTGCTTCGTTTCAACCTCCGGTAAATCTCCATCAGGTTCATTTGTAAAAACTTTACAATAAAAATCAGACAATACTTCAGCTTTCTCCTTATCCCCCTTGGTTTTTGTTCTCCCTTCATCCTTGTAGAGTTCTGGTATACAGCTTGCACTTTTTGTTTTTGACTCTACATATTTCCAAAATATTTTTGGATTTTCCTTAACATTTTTGGCTATTTTTGTCTTTTGTTTCTTGCTCTCGGACCTAGTGGCTCCTCTTAACTGATTGTTCACCCTTCGATATTCCTCCTGCACCTTTGTGTATTCCCCTACAAAGCTCTCCTGATCTTTAGCTTTTATCCGCTTCATCCTCTCCCATAGTCTTTTCTTTCTCTTAATTTTTGACCACAGCTTTCTATCCATCTGAGATTTCCCATTGGTTCGCCTTCTGTCATGTCCCTCAAAGAATTTCCTCCTCGGAACACATTCCTCAATTGCTTTCATGAATTTTGATTTAAATCTTTCCCATACAACCTCCACCTCTCCAGAATTTAAATATGCGACCCAGTCTATGTTAAGATTCTCCCTTAGTCTCCTCCAATCCGCTTTTTCCATCATGTATACCATTTTATTTTTCCTTATCTCTCGTGGTTTCAAATTCAGGTAAAATGTATACAGCAATGATCACTCTTTCCTAGGGTGCTATCAAACTGTACGTTTTCCACCAGATATTCCTCGTTACAAAAAATTAAATCAAGCACATTACCTACAGAGCCATCCTTAAACCTGGTGATTTCAAGCACATGTTGATAAAGATAACTATCCCAATTTGTTTCAATAAAATCATAGCGGAACTGATCGGATCCTGTCTTAACCGTCCAGAATTTCCAATCAATGTCGGGCATATTAAAATCCCCACATATAACCTTATATTTTATATCTATCTATCTATCTATTGCCTGACGCCGTGATCCCCGAAGGGGTGGCCACGAACGAACCGCCCCCATGCACCTCTGTCCCCAGTCAGTCGATGCCCCTCCCCCCAACCAGCACCGCCTTCGTTCATGTACTTCCTCACTCCATCCTTCCACCTCTCATTCGGTCTACCTCTCCCTCTCTGTCCCTCCACCTCGCTCTCGTACACCCTCTTAGTTATTCTCTCGCTTTCCATACGTTCCATATTTTATATCAAGTTCACTTATTTCATTTATCAGTTTTAATAATTTACTATTATTTTCCTTGTCACCACTGGGACTTCTGTAAATTGATGTGCCAAATTAAGCAGTTCCTCCGATTGACCTTCAATTTTAATACTCAAGTATTCACAGTATTCTTCCTTATGACTAATAATACTATATGGTAAACCTCTTTTTACATATACCAGTAACCCTCTTCCTTCTTCATCCTTACCTATATTCTTTGCTATAGCCTCATAGCCTTCAATATCATATTCTACCAGTTCTCTTTCATACCTAACATTTTTTGGCTTCACCTCCTGTATGGACACTATATGAGGGCACTGTTTCATCATGTTAATTCTTGCCTTCAGTTCCCCTATTTTATCCTGACTAAATACATCTACATTACTAAACAGAATACCCCAACTCTCCAAATCACTGGCTAATGAGGCTATATTATGCTTTCCTAATGTCTTCTCTCCCTCTACCAAGCTCTCCCCTTGTCCCCCTGCTGCAGTGGCCACCGTTTCTTCTTTCCTCGTCGTTAAAGCCTGATCTGCATTTGTCATCACTTCATCCCTTCAGTTTTCGTGTCCTGGAAGTCTTGTTGCCCTTCTGCAGCCCCTCCTGGGCCCCTGCTGTTTGAGCCTCCTTACAGGGAGGCTGGATGTGGACCCGTCTTCCCCGTGACCACTTCCACCTCGGCAGGGCGATATAAGCAGAATTGCTTTACTTTTTTTTTTTTTTTTTTTTATATATTCCAACTTACTTCCTCTCGGGCATAGGCTGAGAGCCTTAACATTCACCGCTTTACAATGAACAGTGAAGCCCATGAGGTCTTGTTCCAGTCTAGGGAGTCAGACATGTGAAGCACGTAGAGTACAACGAGCACCTGCCTTCTTGCCTTCACATGAGGCACGGTGCTCACTCATGGCCCGAAACGAGCCCATCTCTGAAGCCACCTCCTTCCCGTGCTTCACTGTCTCACCCCCTACACTCGGACTCTCACACTTACACACACACAACGCCACCTGTTGAGCAGATAACTCACCAGGCATTGCACCCCTATAGCATATTTTGAATATGGGAATATTCATACAGTGCTATTTAATCAGGGAACAATGAGGGTATTTTATTGACGTTTCGGTGGGCTTGTGGTAATGCACTGATACCAGGTACAGCACAAATTCCTTCCCAATAATATCTTCCCATTGATACATCGGGATTTGAACCCGGGACCTTTGGATTACCAGGCCAGCGGCAAGACCACTCCACCACACCTCCCCTTCAACTTTACAAAGAAAGAAAGAAAGATTTAATGCCTTCTCCATGGAGCCAAGTGTGCATGCGAAACAGTAATTCCCTCAAATTTTAATGTGTAGCCATAGGCCTATAGCCTAGTATCATGAATTTATGCAGTATGCCAAGCCTACCCTTAGGGTAAATATAATGAAAATCTTCAAGGACACTATATCCGCCTTATTAGAAACAATTTATTAGGGAAAATAGGCACCAACAGATTCGCCATATTTTTCTCCATATAGTCCGCATGGAGGATTTTCGTTATTGACAAATTGAAAAAATACCCTTTTCACAGAAAAATACACCAAAAATCTGTCGAAGATGTTTAATAGCGGGGGTGTGGGGGCGGCAGCCCCCACCCATAATACTAGGATAGGTTAGGTAAGGTTGTTAGGTTAGGCTAATGTCCTTTCAAAGGGGTATAGGCTAGTAACCACTAGGATAGCTTCTACCCGGTCAGAGGTAAGAAGAAGAAGAAGAAGAGTCCTGATGTAGTCTCCTTCAATGCTACCAATATAATTGCATCTGTTGCAAGTCAAGTTTGAAGTTCATCACACATTGAGTCGGTTCTGCTTTAACACTTCTTATTTGAAATGGTGTGTGACAGTTTAACACTTTGTACACAGCTAGCCTATAGCCTATCCTCTATACCTTCACTAAAGTAGGTAGGCTATCCTTAGTGCACTACGGCCCCTGCCAGTAGATAGCCTAGCCTCACAATTATGACCTAGGCTATGCTACATTGCTATAGGCTACACATAGCCTATAAAATACTGTTGTACTGTAGTGTATGCCTAGCCTACTTATCATAAAATGCCTCCTAATGTGACTTAAAGAATGCTAGGCGCCTATAGGTGACTGGACGACTCGGCCCGCCGCCCATGGGACAACTCCGCTCGGACAGCTCTGCCCACATTTGGACAACTCGGCAACGACGGCGAGACAACTCGGCCCCATGCTTTGCTATGGGTCAATTTGACGAGACCAGTCAGGATATAGGATGGGGAGAGCTAAATGGAGGGTTTATGGCGTGTGTGTAATGTGGGCGAAATGTTCGTTTATTGTATAATTAGGCCTAGCCTATGTCTTAGGCTATAGTTCTCTCGATTCATAATGTGTATGGTAGGTTAGGTTAGGTTAGGTGGCAAGAATGTAGTTACCGGGTGTACCGCCCGTCTTGTTTACACTACGCGGACGCTCACCATCATGTTCCCGTCTATTTTGACTGCCTTTGGATACAAAAATACATTACCCTAACCAAACAACCTAACCTAACCTAACCTAGTATTATAGGCTAGATTTATAAGTATTTATTTTATTATAGGCCTAAGTATTTATAGATGATTTATGTTGTATGTCGGTAGTGGTACACCCGGTAACTACATCCTTCCCGGTTAGGTTAGGTTAGGTTAATTAAGAGTTGTCCCGTAATTAACACGGGGCCGAGCTGTCCCGTGGGCCGAGTAGTCTAGCATTCGCACCTATACAGTATTTCGATAATGGATATTGGTCGTACATCGTGGGCTAGACTTAGCTGTCATGATGGTGTAATAGTTAGCGTGCTGGCGTTCTGTATGTGGTGACTCGAGTGTCAAGTTAGAATATCCGGTAATGTCCAAGTGACCCAACAAGACTATATGTCTATATCGGCCTTATTTACCATGTTTTTTGTATTTTTCTTCAAGGAATATAGGCTATCCTAGTGTTTTATAGTTGTTTTGCATGGTTTGAGTGGAGGATTTTCATAAACTTACCCATTATCTATCAATCTGAAGATACAGCGTCAAATTGCGCCATTTATTGGGTGAATCGCGCTTTTACAGTAGGTAAGGGAAATTGTGGGGTACATTGGATACACGATGGGTTGAGGGGGGGGCATTGCCCCTCCCTCACCTCCCCTTGATTTATTGTCATCCTCATATATGTAGATCTGTAAGTAAGGGGTCAAAAACAGGTTGCCGGTATTTAGTTTTTGTGAGTAACGCTCACACCATTTATTGGGTGAATCGCACTCGCCCATTCTTTCAAAACAAGAAGAAGAAGGTCAAGTCGAAGGATTCGTTGTGCGCCATGCTTTGTTTACGGCCAGGACCTTATTTTTGTGTTATTTTTCGGTGTAGGCTAATCGAGTTTTTTCAAGTGTCGATAACGAAATTCCTCCATGCGGACTAGGCCTATAATGAGAAAAATATGGCGAGTATTGGTCCCTATTTTCCCTAATAAATTGTTTCTAATAGGGCGGATGTAGTGTCCTTGTAGATTATCGAATATCCAAGTGGACCATAGGCTATGCATTAATTAATTTCATTTTAGGACCTAGGCTATTGGTTGACCGTTGGTGCAATGCAGCAATGTATTAGCCTATGGTGGTTAATGTAAAGAATAAAATGTTTGATTAATCCCAATGCCATAGACTAGGCCTAGGCCTATAGGCTATATATTATTGTTATTAGGCTATTATTAATATATATATTTGTTTACTTCGGGCATAGGCTATAGGCTAGGCTAGGCCTACCCCATTGCTGAGGATGGTCGATGTGGGCACCCACCCAGGTGAGGTGATATCATAGTTAGCCTACCGGTATAGGTGGTGAGCTACACCACCGTCTGGGCAGTCGGTATTTCCGAAACAACTATACCACGAGCCCACTCACTTCTGTCAGCGGACTTACTCTCACATGATCGCTCTACCCAGACCGATAGTGTTCAAAATTATCAGAATACAAAAGTTAACGTAGCTAGTTGATACCTTTGTTTTGCCATGTCCGAAAGTAAAATTAATCCCACTACCCACTATGTATAACTTCTACTATCCTATTTCTAGGCCTACTACACCTTGACCTTAAACATACCGTAGCTACTCACTAGCTAGTTAGGCCTACCCTGTAATTGTACAGTATTTAATCTATATTTTTAGTTATCCCAGAATTCAACTTTAGCCTACTGACTGTAGCCTCGTACAGATAACATACACACATGCAGATTATACAGTATAACTTAGGTCCTAGAATCCAAGTGTATCCTATATACAGTAGATTAAAACCTAACTTAAAACACTGTGGATTCAGAATTTGCATGTCCACTCTGTAGTCATGTTTCTAAGTCAATAAGAACTTATGTAAGCCATTCCCAGTTCCAATTGATAGCTTCCTTGAAAATCCTACCACAAACTGCTGGCCAAGGCTAACGAGCCCCACCTCCCCTTACTACTCATTCTGTATAAAGCTTTCTTCCGCTGTCAGCACCGATGATGTCTACCTTATAGGGAAACACAGTTGAGATATAGAATCTCTCTGCTGTCAGCGCCGTTGCTGTTTCCCTAGCGATTCGTTGAGGGCAGGGACGCTACCCCCATGTTGAATGAAATAATCAACTGCTTATTACTACCTGCATATTAGGCCTATTTATTTCAGAGGGTCACATTAGCTAGTGCTTAAAATTTCACAATTATATACTGTACTGCAATTCTGTTTGGCATACCAGTAATTACCGGTACTAAATTTTCTTCTCAGTTAATGCAGAGCAAAGTAGTGATTGCTGTTGGAGGTGATGAATAAGAGACGTTTAAGCAGGCAAATTATTATTATGAACCGGAAACTTGTCACAAAAGTTCCATACAAGAAACTGAAGAGCTTTGGTCTGGAGCTGGTGACGGCTAAGAAGCAAGATGGATACGAGGCAGATGATAGTAGTGATACCGGTAGTGTAAACAGTGGAGAGTCCGGAGACACATTAGTTTTGGGCTCCGTCGAGGCTACCATAAATATGACGGCTCCCAATTTTGCCTTTTAAAACCGAAAAAGAGTTAGGTACAGTATACAGTCGGTCCTCCGGTAACGCGGCTAATATGTTCTAGTAACCTCCCGTGTTAGCAAAAACTGTGTTACCAAAGCCATATGTGTAGCCTACATGTTAAACATACCTTGGTGTTCTGGGGGTTTCCCCAAAGTCCACTTTTTCTCCATAGAAGCCTATGTTATAATAATTAAATCAATTATAAAGGTTATTTGACATGTGCATCGAGTTGATTTTCCCATTGCAACAACTCTTACCTCTGAATAAATATTTTGATTAGGCTAGGCTAGTTAACCTGACAAGCGCGATATAGACCTAGGTGCTAGGGTAGTTATTTGTGCATTTCTAGCCCTAGATTCTGACAGAATTCGTTATATTTACAATATAAAGCATTATTTGTTTTCGGTATGCTTTTATTTTACATATATGATGTATATATGAACCTTCAAGAGTGCTAAAATAAGTGGGAAAAGCATTTGGGTGGTGAAAAACGAAGATATTGGCCACCCGGTCATAATCTCAGGCGAGAGAGAGCCACAGGCAGCCCTCCCCTCTCGCTGTCTGGGAGTCAACTGAGACGAGCGGGGCGGTGTGTGCCGGTGTCTGGGTGTTGCATAACGATCTTTTATGCAACCCACTTGTGCTACATTATCGCGGGAGAGAAAAATAACCGATAAATGATGATAATAAGAGGATAAATAGGTGATAATTGAGGAGGGAGGGGAGGGGGGAATAAGGTGGGGAAGGAGGGGAGGGGGAGGGGTGAGAAACACGTGGATGAGTACTAGAGGGGAATTATCTCACCTAGAGACAAAATCCTTTGTTTTGATAGGCCCTTTTTTTTTTTGGAAGGCTTTTTTTATGGTCCTGCTTCCGTGAGGCCTATCGCGTTCCCTATAGGAAGCCTTCCGTGAGGCCTATCGCGCTTGCCGGGTTAAGGAGTCCCAACAGTCCCGCCATTTTCGATCGAAGCTCTATAATCCCGCCTAAAACTCGCCGTCTTATTTCTCACCTCACACAATAACTACTCAATGTAGTGTTCTAGTCTTCACCCAATGCACGGCAACGACCATATCTAGCTCTGGTATGCATAAACACTTGGTTAGGCCATTTATTTGCAGAGATATGAGCATCGGTAAATGACGAAAGTCGGGAGTAATGGTTCGGCGGCCGACATAGCCTAGCCACGCATTGCACACAACGACAACACACACACACACACACTCACTCGACATAGCCAAACAAACAATAACATATGTGTGTTTCAGTATTTATTCTCACCTCACACAATAACTACACAATGTAGAGTGTTCTAGTTTTCACCCAATGCTCGGCAACGACCATATCTAGCTCTGGTATGCATAAACACTTGGTTAGGCCATTTATTTGCAGAGATATGAGCATCGGTAAATTACGAAAGTCGGGAGTAATGGTTCGGCGGCCGACATAGCCTAGCCACGCATTGCACACAACGACAACACACACACTCACTGGACATAGCCAAACAAACAAGTACATAAGTGTGTTTCGGTAATTATTCTCACCTCACACAATAACTACACAACCAAGACCACCCACTAAACTACATGGCAACACACCCACAGACACCAAGAAATATCAAAACAACACCCAGCACACGGTATCACACACAATTATTGTCCTCTCTCCCTCCCTGCCCACCCCGAACCAACTTCCAGAAGCACATCCATACTCATATCTCTCACCGATCCATCCACTCACTCACAGACAACACGCAGCTGCATGCACGACCTCCCGAAATCCATCCTTCCGAATCCTCCCTTCCTCGCGAGGACAGAGTCCACCTGGCCAGGCTGAGATGCGGACACCATCCAGCTCTCCTGAGCTATCAGAAGAGACTGGATGACTCCGTTCTCGACACCTGCCCGGGATGTAACACAGCACCCCATACCATTAAACACATCATAGAAGACTGCATTTCACACAACCACTTACGCCAACAACACAATCTACACTCAATGAGAGCTCTGTGGGAAAGCCCGATCGTGGCCATGGCCTTTCTCAGGGACTCGGGGCTGTTCGGCCAGGCAGCTTAGGGAACAACAACAACAACAACTACACAATGTAGAGTGTTAGTCTTCACTCAATGCTCGGCAACGACCATATCTAGCTCTGGTATGCATTAACACTTGGTAATTTATTTGCAGAGATAAGAGCATCGGTAAATGACGAAAGTCGGGAGTAATAGTTCGGCAGCCGACATAGCCTAGCCATGCATTGCACACAACGACAACACACACACACACTCACTCGACATAGCCAAACAAACAATAACATACGTGTGTTTCAGTATTTATTCTCGCCTCATACAATAACTACACAATGTAGAGTGTTCTAGTCTTCACCCAATGCTCGGCAACGACCATATCTAGCTCTGGTATGCATAAACACTTGGGTAGGCCATTTATTTGCAGAGATATGAGCATCGGTAAATGACTAAAGTCGGGAGTAATGGTTCGGCGGCCGACATAGCCTAGCCACGCATTGCACACAACGACAACACACACACACACACTCACTCGACATAGCCAAACAAACAATAACATACGTGTGTTTCAGTATTTATTCTCGCCTCACACAATAACTACACAATGTAGAGTGTTCTAGTCTTCACCCAATGCTCGGCAACGACCATATCTAGCTCTGGTATGCATAAACACTTGGTAAGGCCATTTATTTGCAGAGATATGAGAATCGGTAAATGACTAAAGTCGGGAGTAAAGGTTCGGCACCCGGCTAGACCCAGCGTCAGTGTAAGTGTTGACCATGTTAGCAAAATTTTGGGTATTTGGGGTGTACCGCGTGCCACCAAATCCGTGTTTCCAAAACGCGCGTTACCGGAGGACCGACTGTGTATATGTTAGCAAACTATATTTTGTGTTTGTGTACAATAATTGACAACAGGATATTTACAGTATATATATAGGCCTACTGTATATGTATATACAGTCCATCCTCCAAATTTGCGAGAATATGGGCGACATGAGACCTCGCAAATTTCAAATTCGCAAATTTCTAACAACGTAGCTTATGGAAATAATTACTTATGGGCGGCACCCGCCGAATTTCCTTATTAGTTAGTACAGTACATTTATATCCGTTGTGGGACACATTTATACATAGTCATTGAAGGATGGGTTGCTGGTGGAGAAGTGGAGCGATGTGGAGAGCTGGAGCGGTGTGGAAAGTGTGGAGCGGTGGAGGAGGGAGGTGGAGGGGGAGGATATATATATATATATATATATATATATATATACAGTATACTGTATATACAGGGTGGGTGTGAACTTACCGGTGCTCCCTATTAGATAATCTACAGTATATAACTTTTGTAATTATTGCTCTATTTTCATTTAAACAAATTTATTTTGGTCCTTAGAGTTGTTGTTGTTCCCTAAGCTGCCTGGCCGAACAGCCCCGAGTCCCTGAGGAAGGCCATGGCCATGATCGGGCTTTCCCACAGAGCTCTCATTGAGTGTAGATTGTGTTGTTGGCGTAAGTGGTTGTGTGAAATGCAGTCTTCTATGATGTGTTTAATGGTATGTGGTGCTGTGTTACATCCCGGGCAGGAGTCGACAACGGAGTCATCCAGTCTCTTCTGATAGCTCAGGAGAGCTGGAAGGTGTCCGCATCTCAGCCTGGCCAGGTGGACTCTGTCCTCGCGAGGAAGGGAGGATTCGGAAGGATGGATTTCGGGAGGTAGTGCATGCAGCTGCGTGTTGTCTGTGAGTGAGTGGATGGATCGGTGAGAGATATGAGTATGGATGTGCTTCTGGAAGTTGGTTCGGGGTGGGCAGGGAGGGAGAGAGGACAATAATTGTGTGTGATACTGTGTGCTGGGTGTTGTTTTGATATTTCTTGGTGTCTGTGGGTGTGTTGCCATGTAGTTTAGTGGGTGGTCTTGGTTCGTGGAGGCTGCTGCCAAGAATTGAGTGCCTCTCATGTCCAGATGGTCTTTGACTTTGAGGATTTTGGTTTCTTGATGTAGGTGAACTGTTGGTGCAGTAGCTGTGCAGCCTGTAATGATCTTCAGGGCTTTGTTTTGAATAGTCTGTAAAGTCTTATGATGTGTTTCAGCTAGGTTAGAAGCCCAGGCTGGGCTTGCGTATTCCATCACTGATCTTATGTATTGTTTAAGTCCTTAGAGTAATAGAATATTATTTGTGATTTTTGATATCGGGTATCAGTGAAGAAAGCGGTCAAATATGGCACATCGTCTGACGCTGTGTGAGCGAGCTCGGCTGGCTTCCCTTTACGAGGTGTGGCGGTCGGTGGTACAAGTGCAGATTATGGTGGTGACAGTGTATGAACCTCGTGCCACAGTGGATACCAATACCATCAAGAACTACCATTCCAAGATGATTACCATGGGATCTGTGGTGGATACGCGCAGAAGTGATTTGGGTGATGACGGACGACCACCTCTTGGAGCACCCAATATCTAAAGTTATGTAGCGTATGTAGCCTACTGTATGTATAAGGGAAGGGAATGAGTGGAAGTTACCTGTGTTCCTGTTTGCTGATGATACAGTTCTGATGTGTAACAATGAGTTGGAGCTGCAGGATCTTGTAAATATAGTTGGAACTGTGTGCTAAACGGAAATTGAAGGTGAATGTGGTGAAGGGTAAGGCTATGGTCTTTGAAAGGGGTGCAGTGACAGTGTAAGGTGAGGTTGAATGGTCAGGTTATGGAGTATGTCAGCTCAATTAAATATTTGGGCAGTATGATGAGTAAAGATGGGAGCATAATTATAGGATGAAGTGTGGGATAGGGTACAACAAGGGAAGAGGGTTGTAGGAATGCTAAAAGCAGTGAACATGGAAGTAAATAAGTCTTTGCATGATAGTGTGGTGATTCCAACATTAACGTACGTGAGTGAAACATGGACATTGTAGGAGAGACATAAATATAGTGAGAGGGGTGGAAATAAGTTACTTGAGAAGTGCATGTAGAGTTAGTTACATGGAGACATAGACAGACGAATGCGGAAGTACGAGAACGTTGTGGTGTGGCTATGTATGTGCTGGAGAGCGTGAAAAGAAACCCCCTTACGAAGGTTCGGTTATGTAGAACATAAATTATGATGAGCGAGAGCATAACTAAGAATGTGGTAGGAGGGTTGACGGAGGACAGAGGTACGTGGAGGCGAGTCGTTCGTGGCCACCCCTTTGGGGATCAAGACGTCTGGCAATAGATATAGACTTTTCTGCCATGTATCAGGAATATTCTCCTCCCTTATGATTGCATTAATCAGGTCTGTAACCAGCCTTACTATGATAATCTTCTAGGAGTTCAGCGACCATTTTACTGTTTGTTTCATTCTCTTGTAATTTTGTTTCCTTCTATCTCTAGTCATTGTAAACCATGTCAGTAGCTTTTATCTTAAAGTGTGTATCTGGATCCATTTGAGAGTCTGGCCACTATATTTATATTAGTAGATCTGTCTTTCACATACAGTATACCTGTACACTCATTTACTTTATTCCAGAAAATTTTGTTTTCTTCCATTCCTTGTTTATAGGTCCATAAACACACACAAAAGTATACAGCATAATGGATAGATAGATTTTTATTTGGGTTGTACACCAATTTTCAGAAACACCAGCAGAAACTGAGCCAAGCACTTCAACTGCTTCCTCTTCACCTTCATTTACAACTGCGCCCTCTTCAGCTTCATGTGCAACTTCTTCCCCTTCAACATCAGAGAGGAACTCTACAAATTATATGTTGCAAGCACATGGTAAAGTCAGTTGGGCAAATTATTTTGATATACCGTGGTCAAGGTTCTCAAGAAAATATGTAAAGACCTTTGAAAAGGACATTAGACCAAAGCCACCAGCTAGAAGAGAGATGGTAAGAATTCTTTGTGCTGAAATATATAAAATTTGTCAAAAACCTGGTAAGAAGGCTTTGTCAATAATTGCTCAAAACATTGCTAAGAGTTATCCCAAATCTTTTGAGGATATCATTGAAGGAACCCTTGTTGGAGCAGGGTTTGATTCGCTACTAAGGCAAATGCAAACAAGATTCGACAATGTTAGAACAGAGCCTTTCACTTTTATATGACAGTGTTATTCAAATCCGTGTTATAGAGAGCACGACTGTACTGTACATTACTTATGACCAATGACTGTGCCTACAAGTAGGCTCTACATATATAGTTTGTGATAAAACTGAATTCATATTATATAGTAATGTATAAAAGGATTTATAATTAATATTTTGTCAATGGAGAGAAGAGATGTATTGGGTGGAGACCCTCAATTATCCTAGAGTGAGCTTGGAAAAGGTCATGTATGATATATGCCAAAATGGTACTATTAGTACTATTACCTTAACTGGTATAAATAATTTAAGCTAGCATAGAATGATAATAGAATTCAGGTGATTTACTTTTATGATTCCAGCTCACTGTTGTTGTATATAGTGTCTACTGGGGTGATTCGGTCCTACTTTTGACCAACTTTTTACTAACTTTCATATTTATAGCTGTCTTGATGGTGTAGTAGCTATAATAGGTAACATGCTGGTATTCTGTATTGATTGACTGGGGTTCAAGTCTCCCATTGAACTACATGCATTCATTAATTTCATTAATTAATATTTATTGGTTTGTGGTTTGATGTTAAGAACTAAAAGCTAAATTAATTACAGTGTGGTGATATATCTCAGTACTGTAGTTAATATTTTTATGCTAACATACTGCACCCCCTTGGACACTTCATCCTTCCCGTATATGTACTCCCCTCTCCATTTTATCCAAACGTTACTTATCCACTGCCAAAACGGCCTTTAACATAGTCATCGCAAAGGCCCACATTACGCTATTTTTACTGATGGTTCCAAAACTACTACTGGTGTTGTTGTTGTTGTTGTTCCCCAAGCTGCCTGGCCGAACAGCCCCATGGCCCTGAGCAAGGCCAAGGCCATAACTGAGCGCCCCCACAGAACCCTCCCTGCCGACCACAATAAAGCCTAGGTGACCGAAGCCACTCTATGGCGGGGAGCTGAGGAGGGTGCGGAAACGCCCGGAAAACCAAAGCCCCACCAAGGGCCCTGTGCCCCTCCGCAATTATGAAGAGAAAGTTGAGGGGCAAAGGAAAAATGTGACGCTTTGGCTTCCAATCTTGGTAGATTGGGAGGTCAATCCACGGAGGAGATGCCGTCACTGGAGATCTAGAAAATATATGAGCAAAAGGAACAGTAAGAGTAAGCTATGGGTATGGCACAGATCGCTCAGTTCTCACTCTGATAGACCAGCCCATCACCACATGACTAGAACCCAATCCTCTCAGCATTAGCTAGGAATGGCCCTAGAAAGCCGCCTTTGGCGGGGGGATAGCTCCCCTATTTCAACCCCTTTCGGGGTTTGGCTCTGGTATTGGTTATGTTGCTGTCTCCTCTAATACAGTCATTCATTTCTCCCTCCCTCCTCAAGCTTCTGCATTGACTGCTGAGCTGCTATTAAATCTGCTCTAAAATTATTCTGCTCCCCCCCCCCACCCCACACACACACACACAGCAATTGATAATTTACAGTGATTCGCAGCACTCTGGAAGCTGTACACGCTTACTCCTCTTCCCACGTTTTAGTCTCGGCCCTACGGCTTTCCCTCCATAATTTGCACCTCTGTGGTTTATGGGTTCAACTTGGTTGGGTGCCTGCATATGTTAGCACTCAAAGTAATGCAGATGCTGATCAGGCTGCAAAATTTACCATTTCTATGATTACTTCTAGAACTTACTTGGATATTTTATATTTTTTGTTTAATAAATCAAAGCAGGTGGACCGAATCACCCCCGGTCGGTCAACACACAAAGCATCTTCATGATAGTAATTGTGATAACTTGATTTTTTTTTTTTGCATATTGATATATGTTTTATTGTAAGATTGTGTTGGTGCTCAATTATTTAGGTAATCAAAAGTTTATAGCAACAGTAGCTACTACCGGTAAAGAAATGTGTACAGTGAAACCATGCATAGCACTCTTTAAATTGTACTGGTATATCATTAGGAGATGAGAAAATACTAAACTTTTAAGCAATTAAATCAATGAAAAAATGCCTGTTCAATTACCCCAGCAACTGCTGCTGGCCTCTGTGAAGATTTGTCTGCGGGATTGCTGCTGAGCTCTCAGAATTCCAGTTTTTTATTTCCAAAATGTTATTAGCCTATGTGATTCTTCCCCTCCCTTACCTCATAGAGTCAGCGAGTGGGGGAGGGGTACCGCGGTTGCCTTTCTTTGCTATATTTTAACTCCCGACCACAGTATCTCGACCCGTGCGGAATATTTGATTGAAAATATAGGCTATATAGGTTCGGATGTAGGATGGCGTTTCCTAGACATTGATTGGATTTTCGTCTTATATTGGGAAAGTCAATAATTTGGCCAAGTGAACGCATACGGGGATCTGGGATTTCCCGAACTCGCGCTTGTCGGGTTAATGAGATGGAGAATGAGTGTGGCTCATTTCATTGTTTGAAATATGTCTTGCCTACTCAATCAGTTATATCTTTCCTTCTAACAGGACAATCGGCCAATCTAGTGCTCATGAGATAGCCTACATAGCAAGTCTCCCTTGGCACTATCTCAATGGAACTGGGGTGGTGCGAACTTAGATTTTTTTTTTTCTTGAGTGCTTTATAGAATAAACTTTTAGATTCTGCTGCTTGAATAGGAACATCGAGTATCAAGGGAGAAAGTATGCAAACTATCCCATAAACACCTTAACCTGACAAGCGCGATATAGACCTAGGTGCTAGGGTAGTTATTTGTGCATTTCTAGCCCTGGATTCTGACAGAATTCGTTATATTTACAATATAAAGCATTATTTGTTTTCGGTATGCTTTTATTTTACATATATGATGTATATATGAACCTTCAAGAGTGCTAAAATAAGTGGGAAAAGCATTTGGGTGGTGAAAAACGAAGATATTGGCCACCCGGTCATAATCTCAGGCAAGAGAGAGCCACAGGCAGCCCTCCCCTCTCGCTGTCTGGGAGTCAACTGAGACGAGCGGGGCGGTGTGTGCCGGTGTCTGGGTGTTGCATAACGATCTTTTATGCAACCCTCTTGTGCTACATTATCGCGGGAGAGAAAAATAACCGATAAATGATGATAATAAGAGGAAAAATAGGTGATAATTGAGGAGGGGAGGGAGGGGGGAATAAGGTGGGGAAGGAGGGGAGGGGGAGGGGTGAGAAACACATGGATGAGTACTAGAGGGGAATTATCTCACCTAGAGACAAAATCCTTTGTTTTGATAGGCCCTTTTTTTTTTTGGAAGGCTTTTTTTATGGTCCTGCTTCCGTGAGGCCTATCGCGTTCCCTATAGGAAGCCTTCCGTGAGGCCTATCGCGCTTGCCGGGTTAAGGAAGAATTTGTATTTTCAGATATTAAAATTAAAAGTGTGAAACTTATAAAATTAACAAACCATAACTACAGTAGTTATTGAACAGAGTCAAATTAGCAAATTATTCAAATCGCTATGCGACATTAACTTATCAAAGAAATTAACATAATAATAAATCGGCTAGTGAGTTAATTTCCCTACACTAACTAATTGCAAATGTATTAAGACTCGTCATAGTCAAGGAATTAATCAAATGGAAAATTCAGAACGTTTTAGTAAATTATGTGCAAATATATAATTAAATTGTACTGTTAGATTTTAGAGTATTATATTCTAAAAAGTTAAACAATATCATACAACAAAGTTATGTTAACAACGTACATAAAACAGTAGGGACTAAATCAATAAAATATAATATACGTACAAATTTACAGATTGACAAGAAATTGAACAATCAAAATATAATAATAAATGCATAAACTCAAAGATAGTGTTACCGGGTAGGCACCTGTGAGTCTAGCATGGACACATAACCCCTATCGACTGATGCCCTACAACTCTCCTACATTTATTGTACAACTAAAATAGGCAATCAATTGATACTACCGTATATACATTTTTTTTCTCTCTCTTTTATACCTCGGGCACAAATTCCCAAAAGGAGTGGCCGAGATATGACAAAATCAATCCCATCCATCAATGTCATACCAGGAGGAGTCCAGGAGACCCTGACCCATATTGAGGCCTTCCAACATACTCCAAAGCCCGAATACCCCAGAGCTTGTGAGCAAAGCATGCAAGGGGGGCATGTTCCTGCAGTGCCCCCCCCCCCCCCCCCACACTACTTCCAGAGCAGGGTCCAGAGAACCCCTGTTTACCCCTGCCCCTTCCCAATGCTCTGGTCCCTGGGCCCGACACCAGATGAACTGTAGTCCACCTGGCGTCGGACCCTTTCCTCCCCTACAACCGCGTCATCATTCCTTTATTCACTAGTTTTTCACCAATCATTCCTGTTCATCATCACCGCTGTTGCCTGTTCTTCAGTCATATCTCTATCTTGCAATGCACTCTTCACACTATCTCTCCATCTCCATGGAGGTCTTCCTCTTGGTCTGTTTCCCTCTTTTTCAGACTCATATATTCTCTTTGTAGGCATTTCTTCTCCCATTCGCTCAACATATCATACCAGCTCAGCAGCCTTCTTTCCACTCTCTTCAATAGTGGTTCCTGCTGTTCCACTCTCCTACGTACCTCTTCAATTCTCACTCTATCTCTCTGCGTCACTCCACATATACTCGTCAGACATCTCATCTCCATCACGTCTAACCTTCTTTTCTCTTGTGCATTCATACCCCATGTTTCTGTCCCATATATAACTGTTGGCACTACTATCTCGCCTCCATTTCCATACCTGGATTCCTGCTTACCAGACCTCCCAGATATTTAAGAGGGACCATAGTGTTTTTTCTGGGTTGTATCCATTCCAACACATTCAGCAATCTATATACCCCCACTTCCCCCTTCAGGGTAGCGAGCTGATTTTCCTACCGAAAAATCAGCTCGCTGCCGTTCGCTAGCCTGAAGGGGGAAGGGGGCGGGGATACTGTATATAGATTGCTGAATATGTTGGAATGGATAAATCCCAGAAAAAGCCCTGTGGCCCCCCTTAAAACAATCCACCTGTTCTAACCTTTCCCCATCCAGTTGAACATTTATTGCCCTATGCACATCTCTTATTACATACCATCACTTTACTTTTATTAACATTTACCATCAGCTTCCTCCTCCCCACACACCACATCAAACTCTTTTACCACTCGCTGCAGCTTCTCCTCAGAATCTGCCTCCAGTGCTGTATCATCCGCAAACAGCAGCTGGTTCAACTCCCATCTCTCACCATTTTTTCCTACTAAACCTAATCCTCTACCCATGATTCTCATTTTCACCTCTCTCACCATCCATAAACAACTACTATGTAAGGGTACTATGTAAAATTAAAACTATAAATAATTAACGATAACTGACATGTATAAGGAGCACTCTTTACTTACACACCAATAGTAAATAGAGGTTCTAATACTTGAAGAAATTAAAGTTAAAAATACTTGATTGAAATTATTAATGTCAAATTTAAGAATAGTCAATAATTGACTTTAAAAACATGAACTTTATGCAACAATTTATTTGCTTCAAAACCTGTCTACCAAGAGTCTGTATAGTGACCTAGCTCAAGACCAAAACTCATCTGAATTTAGTGCAAATTTTACAAAATCTTAGGGAATAAAATCAATTATATGTTATTTATTATCAACATTACTGCTAGGGAAAGGAAAGTTTATTACATTAAATTTGTTATCAACTATGTGATATATTTTAAGTGTGCACTTTTTATTATTAATTTGTATATTGATATCAAGGACATTTTCTATTTTATCATTTACATTTCCTTGTGTGAGGGGGGATAAAATTTGGATTTTTTTTTTTTTTTTTTTAATTTGATTAAAGTCTAGTATATTTATAACTAGAATATCGTTAGTTTGTCTTTCTTACTATCAACTAGGTGCTTTAGAATTTAAGTTTATAAGACAAGCAAGAATAAATATGCAATTAAATGGTTAGCATTTCCACCCATAGGAATACTGTACCTAATATTTGTTTTTAGGGCCCGAATTTAACATAAGTACCGTATTGATTTTTACCCTGAATTGTGTTGTGGAGAAGTATCTGGAGAAGAAACAAAAGGTGTATGTTGCCTTTATGGACTTGGAGAAGGCCTATGACAGAGTGGATAGAGAAGGTTTGTGGAAAGTACTTAGAATATACGGAGTAGAGGGCAAGTTGCTGAAAGCAGTGAAGAGCATGTATGAGGGTGCAAAGGCGGCAGTACGTGTGGAGAGTGAGCAGAGCGAGTTCTTTGACCTGAATGTTGGTTTGAAACAGGGGTGTGTGATGTCCCCGTGGTTGTTTACTGTATATATGGATGGAGTTATGAAAGAAATACTATCAAGAGCAGTGGATGTTGGTGTATCGCTGAAAAGGGAGGGAATTGAGTGGAAGCTACCTATACTGCTGTTTGCGGATGATACAGTTCTGATGAGTGATAATGAATGGGAGTTGCAGGGTCTGGTAAATGAGTTTGGAACAGTGTGCGAAAAACGGAATTTGAAGGTAAATACGGGGAAGAGCAAGGTTATGGTCTTCGAAAGGGGTGAAGTCACAGAGTGTGAGGTGAAGCTGAACGGTCAGGCTATGGAGATCGTCAACTCTTTTAAGTATCTGGGCAGTGTGTTGAGTAAAGATGGGACTATGGATGAAGAGGTGCGGGAGAGGGTACAACAGGGGAAGAGGGTTGTAGGAACGCTAAAAGCAGTATAACAAGAAATAGGGTGGTCAGTATGGAAGTGAAGAAGTCCTTGCATGACAGTGTGGTAATCCCGACACTGACTTACGGAAGCGAAGCATGGACGTTGGTTGAGAGACTCAGACCAAGAGTGAGAGCAGTGGAAATGAATTACTTAAGGAGTGCGTGCGGAGTTACATGGAGGGATAGACAGACTAATGAGGAAGTAAGAAGGAGGTGTGGTGTGGAGGTAGATGTGCTGGAAAGTGTGAAAAGGAACAACTTGAGATGGTTCGGCCATATGGAACGTATGGAAAGCGAGAGAATGACTAAGAGGGTGTACGAGAGCGAGGTGGAGGGACAGAGGGGGAGAGGTAGACCGAATATGAGGTGGAAGGATGGAGTGAGGAACTACATGAACGAAGGCGGTGCTGGTTGGGGGGAGGGGCGTCGACTGACTGGGGACAGAGGTGCATGGGGGCGGTTCGTTCGTGGCCACCCCTTCGGGGATCACGGCGTCAGGCAATAGATAGATAGATAGACCGTATTGAAAAGTAGAAATTTAGTGAGTCTTTAAGTTTAGTTCTATCGAAATATACTGAACATTTTGGGGTAGAGCTAAGTGATGCATTGTTAAAGTATGGATAAACATTAATGAAGTAATTACCATTCTTCACAAATTTGTCCAAATGCAAATCTATGATAAAGCATAGCTCTGAATATACTGAATCTAAAGGCAAATTGGTAATAAACATTGAAAAATCGAAGCTATGAACTGAGGTAACATTACTCATAGAATTAATTTGATCTACAACTTCTAATGAGTTAATACTCCAAAAATAACTAATCCCAGACCTTTTCACAGTCACAGTATATATAATCTATAGTATAGCCCATTATAGTTTGATTTCCATGCTGTACCAAGGAAATTCCTTCAGGCCAGTCCTAGAGTAGTTTCTTACTGAAACTTAGTGGTTTGGTTAATATAATGTATTAAAAAAAACACATGCAAGATTTGATTTTTTTTTTTTTCAAAATAAATGTATTGAATATAATCTTAATAGTTACTAATTATCCTTATCCATGTATTATGACTAACAATCACATAGTCGAAAACAAGGCCAGATACGCTTAGGTTGTATTCCATGATCAATGATATATATATTAAAACAAAGGAACTTTGAGACTTCTGGTATGACATGGATGGGTGTCGTTGGTTGTGTCTTGTCTCGGCCATCCCCAGCAATAAAAGTATGCCAGAATTGTACAGATAGTGAGTAATTCTAAATTTATCTAGAACATTTACGGAAAATTTAATTTTACAGAATAAAATTTAAATTTTACAGAATAAAATTTAAATTTTACATAAAATATCTGCTAAACTATATACAGAAGCTTGTTAATTTTACAGGAAATGGTTGGCAGCCCTGCTGCCAGATATTATCTGTAATTGTAATTTTTACAAAACTTATCTGTAGACAAATTTTACAGAAAACAAAATAATAACAAATAATCTGTAATTTTTACAAATGTGTAGAAAATTTACAGAAAACTTAATATTAACAAAGTCTATCTGTGCTCATTGTACAGATAACCATTAATATTACCATTACCAAATAATCTGTATTTTTTACAAAAAAAAATCTGTCGATCATTGCACAGATAACCGTTAATATGACAAATAATCTGTATTTTTACAAAAAAAATCTGTCGATCATTGCACAGATAACCGTTAATATTACCAAATTATCTGTAATTTCTACTAAATTTTTCTGTAGAAAAAAAATACAGAAACTTGTTAATTTTACAGAAAATGGTTGGCAGCCGTGCTGCCAGATATTCTCTGTAAATTTTACGGATTTTTTTTTTTACAGTGCACGTATGCCTTCTCTTTATCTCATCACCCATTGTTATTCTCATTTACGCTCTCGTCTTGCTTTCTCTCTCGATCTCCCTTTCTCTGTATTATCCTGCACGTCGTTGAATGTGTGAAACGCAAGGTATATTTCCTCCCCAGTGTGTGTGTGTATGCGTGTGTGGGAGAGAGAGAGTCGGTTCGCGAAATATGTTTAGAACCGTATGGATTCGTTTCCTTCCTTTCCTGATGCGCTTTCATTATTGTTGTTATTATGGTTGTTGTTCTGTTTTAGTTTTCGAGTATGTATGTATAGTATATACTCTGTATATATATTCGTGTATACTATATATATATGTATATATATATATATTGTTACGTATCTTAGTCCTCAAGTGGTTAACTTGATGAATCTAGATAGCACAGAGATATATATTAAGGTATCCGTCAGCTGAAGGCAAAACAAAAGTAAAATCTAATAAAATAATTTCCTGTTGTTGCTTCCTTTCCTTTTGGATCTTAGGACTTAATAACCTTTATTGACTGATACTCTTTAATTATGAAAAATACTGAAACTAATTAAAGTCATGTAGTATTTATAAAGAATTATTATTTAACCGAAGCTAGTAGGCTATGGTTATGAACCGAATAAGTTATAGCTAAAGAAGGACTATTAATTTTATAAAAAGTCTTGAAAGATAAATATTAAAGTAAGAATATTTCTGTCTCTTATCCTTTTTGAAATGAATAGATAGTTTTCTTATATGTCCTTTTATTTATATTTAATGTAATTATTCTTGGTTCTTGTTTTACGTTAATAGTATTATATTATTATTATCATCAGGAGTAATATCAAAGTCACATAAAAAGTTAGATATATATTTAATAATTGGTTAAATTTATTTCTTAACCACGTAACATTGAGGTTTGATTATGAGTAAATAAAGTTACAGGATCGTTTCATAGATTCGATTCAGGTCTCACTCAAATAATATGAAAAGCAAAATATAATATTTTGAAGCAAAAGAATTTTCTTCAGCTTAGGAAATCACTAGAAGTAATATTAACACAGCCATGTTAGTCTAAGGCGATATTACTAATATGAGACAATAGCATCACCGTACTAAGCACCATTAAGCAATATAAGCTTAATTAAAAGAAAATGAAAGAACTCGTAAGTATTAATATAAAACAATAGTATTACTTTCATCATAACCCAATTACTTAAAGAGTTGCTTTAGTCCACAAGTTAGTCAACTAAAATAGTTAAGTACATAATAATAGCATTAACGTTAATTCCCAATCAAATAGTTAAGTACATAATAATAGCATTAACGTTAATTCCCAATCAAATAGTTAAGTACATAAATAGTAGCGTTAACGTTAATTCGCAATCAAATAGTTAAGCACGTAATAGTAGCGTTCACGTTAATTCCCAATTAAATAGTTAAACACATTACACACATTAAACACATCACGTTAATTCCCAATCACATATCTCACTAACCAACATAACGTAAGTGTTTACACCGAACACACTTAACACACATTTATATAATCTGACTGACAGTCACAATCCCATTATAATACTTCACCCCGTCTTCCTCCAGCTGCAAGTTCACCTTCCCCAACTCCAAATGAGACTGATTTGAATGCCCACAACTCGGGTCTTATATACCAAACAATGATGGTGTAGGAACGAATCAGGAGGCGAGTGATGGTGCGCGCTCCAATCATAGCTCCTCGAATCACATAACAGGTGCGTGGTCCACTCACAGCTCCTGGCGTCGATCATACGTCATAGCATCGGTCATCGAGGTGTGAAGGCTAGCATGCTGGTATGGGGCGAGATGGTTTGCCCACTCGCTCGTTCGCTAGTCTGCTTCACCGTTTTGGGTAGTGGGCTCCTTCAACTCTAATTCTAACTCTTAAATTAACATACAGGGCTCCGTATGTCAGAATATATATATATATATATATATATATATATATATATATATATATATATATATATATATACTGTTTATTGTCATACTTTTGGATGTACCCCTAATTTTGAAAAAAAAAATCTTGTTTCAGGTTGACGTGTCCATGAAATATAACTGAAGAAATAAGAACAAAATCCAAATGAAGTGTTTAAGAGAGTGTCTTGTTTAGCAATAACTCAGATGCTCAGATAGATACAGGCAATTGGGAAGTTTTACATTGAAGATGGTCATATAATATACAGTGAAATAAACTACCTATGTCTCGCAAGAGTTTATCAGCCTTTCCCTCAAAGTTACTATCCTCTGTCATTTTCGGGGTACTGGCAGGGTTGAAGACAGAAAAGGACCTTGAGAAATTACCTTGGTGTGTGATATTGGATGATTTGAAAACAAGACCCTACCTTAAGCGATATTGAAAAATAACCTTTGAAGACAACCATTCATATAGTGAGGCATTGATTGACAATACTATTATTTGCTTCATTTGTAGTAGCAGGTTGGGTGATAATGCCAAAGGATCTTGAACAATTTCCTTGATCTGTTATGTTGGAAGTTTTAAAAATACAACATATCTCAAAAGACATTGAAAAATACATTGAGCTATTATATTGGAAGATTTGACGAAGCGGGCATAAACTTGAAATACTGAACAAATAATTGAATGTGTGTATTACGTATTGTTGATAAATCAACTCTGTCTCTGATAAAGCAATACTTGCAGGCCCATCCATGTGTTAGCCTCTGTAGGACTTATGGTTCCTGTAAGACTTCAATTTCCTGCTTGGTTTGTGGTACTGGTAATCGTGACTATGCTAACACCCTTGAAAATGCTACTCCAAAAGGCTTCAAACAATTCCCTAATCTAAATTATCTATGGTTTGGGATGACTCTGTGCCTCTGGTTGGGTTAATGATGACTTCGAGGTTATGTGCATGATTCATGAAGACTAAGACTTGTCTATTCTATTAGTGATGGCTTAGAAACGCTGCTTTCCCTTAAGCAAACTTCGGAAAATCACTTTGCCCATCAATAAACTGTGTTGAATGGATTATTTTATTATTCTACTATTAACTATGTGCTTCGAAAACATTACTTGCTTATGATTGGTTAATTGTGTTGTACTGAAAGACTTTATGATGCCTTAATAATCTACCTTACTCTGTGAACAGTCTATACTCATGGAACGTACTATAGCATGACTTAAATATAATAATACCCTTAGAAAGTAGGGGAATATAATTGCTTTGATTAAGTGAAAAGTTTAAGATTGTGAAAACAAATAAGAGAAAAATTTAAAGTAATTGAAAGATACTTTAAACCAATTTGAGTGAATGGGCAATATATAACAGACTTGGTATCACAAGTGCAAATACAAAGACTACCAACAGAAACCTAAGATCGCTATAGAGGGGGATGATAGAAGTGAGAGGTTTCAACACTGACCAACTACTTCACCCACAACGCTCCCAACCCTACGAATCTACGAGGAAAGGTTAGTTGTCCCTTAGTACATGTTACATAGACCCTTGAATGTACTACACCCACCAATAAACTTAAGTTACAAATATAATTTACTTATGGACTTACAGATATGAATAAACAATGACAAACAAACTGTATGGCTTAACTATCTTTTAGAAAGTTAAATCCAGCCTTTGAATGTTTATATATTATGTACAGTCGTGGTCAAGAATTTATGTACAACTTTTGGAAGCACAATTATGATACACTGGTGAATTATTATGAGACGCCGCTTGAACCACACATATCATATAATTGGGATTCACTAGTTAAGGGGAGACTGACCGTTTGTTTGGTCTAATAATTAATTTATTCATATATTTTGTTAGTGTCCTCCCTAGACCTCCATCAAGATAGAAAAATGCTCCCTAGACCCCCCTTCAAGATACATTTGTACATTTTTCGGTAGAAAAATGTCCTCTTAAAATTGTAGGCTCGCTGTCGCTCGCCAGGAACAAAATCGACACCTAAATGGCACGAAAGGTTTTAAAATTGACAACAAAATGGGGCGAAAGGTGTTAAAATCGCCGAACTAATGGGCCGAATGTCTTATAACCTCAAAACTAGTGGGGCTAAACATGAGGGAGAAGGGGGCAGAACAACGGTCAGCCTCCCCTTAACACTCTTGTTTTTATCATTAGGAGGTTTTTAATTATTCCTGACCATGACTATGCATATGTAGCTTATAGATATCAATCATGGTCATGTGCTGTACTTATAATCGTCTTGATGGTGAAATGGTTAGGGCGTGTAAGTTCTGTTTGTGATGTCCTGGGTTGGAATCCTGGGAGACTCACATGCTTTAATTAATTTAATTTGGGGTGTTATTGGTGTTAAGAACGATGTTAAAAATAATATAATTGAAAGTAGTTTTGTAACAATTATCTTTTTTTGCAGCTGTACAGTTGATCCCATGAATTCGTACTCACCCCTTTACTTTCTGTATGGGAGGAAACTAGTATGGGTGAATCAGGAGTGTAGTTTATGTATTTGTTGATTCATACGATCAACAAACGAACTTAAAATATATTATGCTTGTAAGGCAACATCACTATATGCACTCCATGCATAACAATCTCGGAGTGGGTAGGAATTTATGTGAGTAACTGTCAGTGTTTAGTAATTTTAATTAATCAGATGCACACTCTTCCATTCTCATTGAATAGGAGCACGCGGGGAGGTAAGTATTATTATGTTTTGTACACCAACCAACTTCACATATAAACTCAACTTCACATATAAACTCAATTAATGAAATCAACAAATACATGTGGCACTCCAAGGACTGGAATATAGGATACTCATATGGAAATTCCGCGCACTATGCATTACACTATCAAGACAGTTAGATTGACAAGCAGATAAGACTAAAGCAGGTATCACACGAGCGCTTTTCCCTCAAACTGTATCTTCAGCACTGGTCTGGCAGCTTATGGGATAAACTTTAAATAATAACCGAGTCGTCTAAATTAATCTCTCTGCACAATACTTACCGATACTAGCGCAGTACATCCCGTAAATGTTGCCAGACAAATGCCGGCCATCGAAATTTGACGATAATGGTTCTCATGTGCTAGCGCCGGATGGGCCGTTTTTTCTGGACACCCTTCTCCCTCATGCTTAGCCCCTTTACTTTTCTGATTTTAAGACGTTTGGCCTATTAGTTTGGCGATTTTAAGACCTGTCGCCCTTTTCTGTGACTATATTAAGACTAGTTGTTGTGTCATTTAGGTGTCATGTTTTTTCCGGCAAGCGATAGCGAGCCTGTAATTTAGGAGGAACAGGCCCCTGGCTGGGACATTTTTCTACCGAAAAATGTACAAATATATCTTGAAGAGTGATTCTGGGGTTTTTATTTTTAAGTTTGATGGAGGTCTAGGGAGGAAACTAGAAAATTAATAAATAAATGCGAAAATCGACCAAAAAATGAACCATCCCCAGGGGAATGGTTTATATTTTTCTGAACCCCTTCTCCCTCATATTAAGCCCCATTAGCACCCCATGTCTTTGTCAATATTAGGACCTTTCGTGCCATTTAGATGTCTATTTTTTCCTGGCGAGCGATAGTGAGCCTGTCATTTTTGGATTTAACTGAGGTATAGGTGTTGGTAGGAAATACAAAAAAACACTGACATACTTTTTCAACCGTCCTACTCTGTCATTAATCGATTAGGTACAATTTGTTAGGTTAAGGGGAGATGGTTCACTTTTTGGTCGAACATTTTCATATATTTATTATTTTTCCATTTTTCTCACTAGACCACCATCACAAGCTCAAATAGACCCCCTTTCAAGATAAATGTTTACATTTTTCGATAGAAAAATGTCCTGGCCGAAGGTCGGTTTCTCTTAAATTACAGGCTCGCTATCACTCGCCAAGAAAAGATTGTCACCTAAATAGCAGGAAAGGTCTTAAAATTAACAGAAATGGGGCGAAAGTTCATAAAATCGCCATACTAATGGGGCTAAAGATGAGGGAAAAGGGGGTCTAGAAAAGCGACATATCTCTCCTTAATACGTAACATGTAAGCTTCGTATATTCGATAGTTACGGTACCCCAGTAAAATGGGAGAATAGTTTAGCAGATTGTGCCTTCCATATCCTTCCCTTGCTGAACCCTTTCTACAACACATCAACACTAATCAGTCTCCCTTAAAGGGGGATGGATCTCTGTTTGGGTTATTTTTGCATGTATTCATTATTTGTCTAGTTTCCTCCCTAGACCTCCATCAAATAAAAAAAATAACATCCATTAGATCCCCCTTCTAGATTAATTTGTAAATTTTTCGGTAGAAAAATTTCCCGGCCGAAGGCCGGTTCTTCCAACATTACAGGCTCACTATCGTTCGCCAGGGGAAAAATCGACACCTAAATAGCACGAAAGGTGACGAACAAAATGGGGCGAAAGGTCTTAAAATCGACTAAATAATGGGGCAAACATCTAAATATCTGAAAACTAATGGGGCTAAACATAAGGGAGAAAGTGGTCCAGAAAACCGGCCAATTCCCAAATAACTAAAGTCTGCTTGTTAAGGGAGGGGGGGGGGGGGGGGGGCTATTTATTTGCATATATATTTATATTTTTATTAGTTTGTATGTTTCCTCCCCAGACCTCCATCAAGCTTAAAAACGCATCCCCAAGACCCTCTTCGATCGAGATAAATTTGTAAATGTTTCGAGAGAAAAATGTCCGGTTCATCCTACAATTACTGGCTCGCTCTCGCTCGCCAGGAAAAAAAATAACTTAAATGGCTCGAAAGGTCCTAATATTGATAAATAAATGGGGTGAAAGGTCTTAAAATCGCTAAGTAATGAGTCGAAATTCTTGAAATCTGAAAACTAATGGGACTAAACATGAGGGAGAAGGGGGGCCAGAAAAGCCGACCATCCTCCCTTAACAGCTGACGGTTATTTTAGTTATTTTGCAACTGATTCTTCCATACCGGTACTTTTTGGAAAAATATGACTCTACCGTCTTTGCTTTATATTAAGGGGGCCCACCTCGTATTTTGTTTTATCTTTCTCTATGGTTTGTATTCATTTGGCCCCATTCAGCCTACTGTTTTAAGACGTTTATTCCTATCCAGGTGTCTATTTTTCCTGGCAAGCCGTAGCAAGCCAGCATATTTTTAAAAATGTTTTTAACAGCAGGGTAAATTTGTACATTTTTCGATAGAAAAATATCTCCGGCGAAGCAGGATTTCTCCATACAATGCTGGCTTGCTATAGCTTGCCAGGAAGAAATCGACACCTGGATGGGGATAAACGTCTTAAAACAGTAGGCTGAATGAGGCCGAATGGATACAAGCCAGAGAAAGAGAGAGAAGGACAAGGAAAAAAGCAGGTCTCCCCCTTAAGGTAAAGCTTTCCTAATGAACACCATAGTCAGTTCTATTATAGCTGTAATAGCTGTGTAATCAGAATGGGAATGGGATGTTTTACAGCCAGTTTGGGGAAAAACTTGAGGCTTGAATAATAACACATAATTCTCGATGATCAGTCCTACAAAACGGATCCCTTCCTTTAATCTGTTGAATGCTATGGTGTCATTTTAATTTTGTTGTGGCTAACATTAGATGATTTCCTTTAGCTTAGAAAGGTTCTCTAGTAATACCAAAAATAATAATTAGCTTTCGGACTCCCACAGCCTCTTCCTAAGTTGAATGAAATGACCCACTGATAACCAGAATACTGTATACTGAAGATAAGTGTCATGATATTGAAGGGGTTAATATTGAGCTTTACCTGTTAATTTTTCTTTCAAATTGCACTGTTCGCTCACCATACCAAATTCATGTAGTGGTATTTACAGCTTATATATCGTTGTGTTTACATTATGTTTCTCTGCACTCCATAACGCTGTGTCATCCAGAAGCTATAGTAGTGGCAAATATATCTTCATTTCCCAGGACATTTATAATATTCCTTGGTTGTATTGCTACACATAATATAAGGTGTCTCGCCATGCATGCATAAACTACAATGCCATGCCAACATGACACATGCCTGCTTTAGCTTATAGTTTACATCTATACATTTTTATTCTCCATATTATACTTTAAGGTAAGGTTTTGCTCTACATGTATAAATGCTCTTTGTTTTTTATATTATTATAGCTGTTATACAACTGAGTAATATAAGCAGTTTTGCAATAAACCCAGTAATAGTGGTTCATAACCGTTTTTATATTCCAGTCTCCCCATCGGCGGTTCATTAAGAATATGGTATCTGTTGTTTTCATTGCCTCAGATCTTTGCGATTGTGTGATAATATTATCATAACTATTTAGTAGCTACAACCAACATTATTTGTTGCACTGTATAATTATATAAAGTTAATTAAAATATGGAAGACAGATCGATTTCTCATCGAAAATCGAGATTCTAGAAATATCTCAACATTTGATTGCCTAAAAATAACCACCTATCCATCTTTCGTTGGGTTCATGAACTCCAGGTTAATAATCAATGCCGTAACGAAAGAAATAATGGAGAGAGAATGAGAGGATTATCGCTGTCGGAGGTAAAGCAGGTAGATGCCGATCACCGGGTAGCTGAAAAGACAAAGACTCAGCGGCTATTACCTTGTCATGTAAATCCTGGGAAGAGAATTTGGCCAGGGGGTAGCAGGTGGTGGTGGTGGTGGGAGTGGGAGGGGGGGGGGGGGGGGAGGATTATTTGTGGTTCTTATGATGTTTGTGAAGGTAGGAGATGGTGGTAGGGGAGGGATAGGGTGAGGGTGGGGGAAAGGGGGGCAATGGTAGTGGTAGTAATTAGTGGTCCTTATGATGTTTGTGATGATGTTGGAGAGGGTGGTAGGGGAGGGATAGGGTGATGGTGGGGGTGAGGGGGGAATGGTGGTGGTAGTGATTAGTGGTCCTTATGATGTTTGTGATGTTGTTGTTGTTCCGCAGGCTGTCTGGCCGAACAGCCCCAAAGCCCCGAGCAAGGCCAAGGCCATAACCGAGCACCCCCACAGAACCCTCCCTGCCTACCACAAAAAAAAAACCTGGGTGACCGAAGCCACTCCAAGGTAAGGAGCTGAGGAGGGTGCGGAAACGCCCGGGATACCGAAGCCCCACCCAAGGCCCTGTGCCCCTCAGCAATTATGAAGGGAAAGCTGAGGGGCAAAGGAATAATGTGACGCTTTGGCTCCCAGTCTGCCAACCTCAAGGTTGGCAGTAGGGAGGTCAATCCACGGAAGAGATGCCGCCACTTGAGATCTAGAAAATATATAAGTAAAAGGAACAGTCAGAGTAAGCTATGGGTATGGCAGAGAACGCTCAACTCTCACTCTGATAGACCAGCCCATGGTGAGGGAGTGGAAGGGGGAGGGGGCAATGGGAGTGGTAGTGCTTAGTGGTTCTTGTGATGTTGGGGATGGTGGTAAGGGAGAGATAAGGTGATGGTGGTGGTCAGGGAGGATCCAATGGTGGTGGTAGTGATTAGTGGTTCTTATGATGTTTTTGATGATGTTGGGAATAATGGGAGGGGAGTTTTTTTGTTTGTGTTATTTTGTTTTTATGTGATTGAGGGAGGCAAAAGGCAGAACTGCCTATAGCGAGTGCCTCCCCCATAGTTGAAACAGTGACAGGGCCAAAATCAAGGGACATTCGAGCCAAAATGCCTGGACACACGGAGTTTGAAGCAATTTAAGTCATAGGAAGAGGGAAAGACTGATTCTGGGAGAGAGTTCCAGAGCTCAGCTGTTGAGTAGAAGAAAGTTTGAGAGTAACGTTTCACTCTTGGGTTGGAGAGTTGCACAGAGTAGGGGTGGGATTGAGTTGGAAAACGGGTACCACGTGCCCTACGTAAAGGAGGTGGTATACACTGGGAAAGCTCTGAGGATCACTGATTATTATAGTAGCGATAGAATAGCGAGAGAGATGCAACATTGAGGCGGAGAGAGAGTATAGGTGGGGGTGGGGGTTATCAATTATTCGTGATTGTGACAGTAGTGGCTATGATGGTGAGGTACAAAGTACAAAGGAAATCAAGCAACAACAGATCTAGTGACCCTTCTAGGCTGCTTGTCCTCCAAAACACTGAGGATCAAGTGTCCAAACAGTGGTTTAGAGTGGGAAAGGGAACATTGGAAAGGGAACTACTGCCCTGGAACTAATGTCCGTGGCAGGATTAGGAAGTTAGTAGGGGACAGATTGGTTAATAACTGAGGGGGGGATAAAATAAAGTTATTCATTTACAAACGCAGTCAGTCACGGGTTTGATGCGAGATATTTGTCTAAGCGGAGTTTAAATGAATCAACGGTGCTGCAGTCTATAACGTCTCGGGGAAGGCTATTCCACAAGTTGACAACTCGATTGAAGAAGAAATTCTTAGATTCGTGTGAGTTAAAAGATTTACCAATAATTTTGCAACCGTATCCCGTGTGTAATTAGATTGGTCGATAGTGAAGTACTTACTACAGTTCATATTGTCGATGCCTTTGATGATTTTGAACACTTGAATTAAGTCACCTCTTAATCTGCACTGGGTTAAAGGAAATAGATTTAATTCTCTAAGACGCTCTTCGTATGGTTTGTTCTTTAGGCTAGGTATCATTTTGGTAACTCTACGTTGAACTCGTTCTAGCTTGTTTATATCTTTTTGGTAATAAGTGCACCAGGATTGAACGCAGTATTCCAGAAGAGGGCGGACTAAGGAATTGTAAAAGGATAGGATAACTTCTTTGGATTTATGCTCATATGACCTGCCTATAAAGCCAATTATTTTGTTTGCCTTCTTAACAACTTCTGAACATTGTTGACTCGGTTTTAGGTTACTCGATATTGTTACTCCCAGATCGGTTTCTCTGTTTACATTCTTAAGCTGAGTGCCATTCATCGAATAGTTTGCTTTCTCATTTAGGTATCCGATATGTAGTACTTTACATTTATCCGCATTGAAACTCCATTTGCCAAATTTGGGCCCAACATGACAATTTATCTAGATTGTGTTGCATATCGTCAACTTGTTCTTTTGAGAGTACGCTATTTGCAATTTTTGTATCGTCAGCAAATTTTGAGATTGTACAGGTGAGGCCCTCATCTACTGTATGTCGTTGATGTAAATTAGAAAGAGAATTGGTCCTAGTACCGATCCCTGGGGTACCCCGCTACTTACATTGGTCCATTTAGATGCCTTACCGTTTATGACTACTCTTTGCTTTCTGTCGCTGAGCCAATTTTCTATCCATTTCAACACACCGTCTTGTATTCCATGCGCTTTTAGTTTTAGCAGTAAATGTTTGTGGGGAACTTTGTCAAAGGCCTTTTGAAAATCAAGGTATATAATAACTACAGCTTTACTCTCATCGTAGAGGTTGAGGATATCGTGGAAGAAGTCTAAGAGGTTTGTTAAACAGGAATGTTTTTTACGAAAGCCGTGTTGAGTATCTTTAAGTACGTTATTTGCCTCCAAGTGATTTAAGAGTCTGTCTCTTATGACCGTTTCTAGCATTTTACATACAATTGAGGTTAAGCTAATTGGACGATAGTTAATGGGTAGGGATTTGCTGCCTTTTTTTTAATATCGGTGTTACGTTGGCTAGCTTCCACTGATCAGGCATAGTCCCAGACTGCAAGGATTCATTGAATAGCAATGTCAGTGGTTTGGAGAGCTCATCCTTAGCTTCCTTTAGAACTCTAGGCGAGATTGTATCAGGTCCAGGCGTTTTATTTACCTTGAGTTTATCTAAACAATTCAATACTTCTCTCTCTGTAACGGTGATATTGCTTAGAACATCTGAATTATCAATCTGAATCGGCGATGGTGTAGGGATATCACTGAGGTCTTCGGTTGTAAAAACTGATGCAAAGAAGGTATTGAGGGCATTACTCATTTGTACTTCGTCTTTGGTGTATTCTCCATTTTCATCGACTAACGGTCCAACAGTTGAAGTAACTACTTTTTTCTTTCTGATATAACTATTGAATTCTTTCGGGTTTGTTTTATTTTGATTCGCAACATGTAACTCCAGGGTCTTTTTACTTTGCTTAATTAACTTTTTGGCTTTGCGTCGTAGCTCTACAAATTTCACCGTTCTTCGTCATTTTGTGAGGATTTTAATCTATCATTAGCAAATTTTTTAGCAAGCAGACAGTCTGAAATATCTTTACTCAGGTGATGGTGCTGAGTGGGGCGATCGTGACAATGATGGTGGTAGTGAATAGCGACTGTTACGATGGTTGTAGGGGCTGTAATGTTATGCAAATCCTGGGAAGAGAATTTGGCCGGGGGTTAGGTGTGTGTGTATGGGGGGGGGGGGGGGGGGGAGAGAGAGTGTGTGGTTAGTGGAGGCAGTAGGGGGGGGGGTGCTAATGTTGATAGTAATAATTAGATAGTTTGGCCAATGATGGTGGTAGTGATTATAATGGTTCGTACGATGATTGTGGTGGTAGAGGAGTGATGGGGTGTGTGGTTGTGATGGTGGAAGATGATAGTGGTTGTGATTAGAGTGGTAAATGATGGTGGTAGTAATTAAATGTTGTGGTGAATATGGTGGTGGTAGTGACAGCGGTGGTTTGAGGAAGATGGTGTGTGGTTGAGATAATATTACTTGTAGTGATTAATGGTTATGGTCATGGTGCTATTCTATGGTTATGGATGATATGTTATTAACCCATTGAGTACCATCGACGTGTGTTATCTTTTACTCTATTTATATTCAGACGATATTATGCAGCTTAAGAAGGATCTGCGGTAATTAAAAGGGTTGGTTGAGATAGTTTGAAGCATTATTACTGCTAGAGGTCCTTCCTAAGCAGAAACAAATCGTCTAATAGTTGCAACAATATAAAGAAAAAGACTTCACCGGTACTGTATGGGTTAATTTGGTGGTGATGTTTAGTGATAGTGGTGGTGGTAAAGCTCGGTTCACACATACACGAATTAACGTCCCGTCCGGCCCCGACCTCTTAATTTGCCTGCAAACGGGCAAGGACGCCGGCAAAATCGCCTATGGACGGTACAGGGATGTGTGGTGTTGTCAGCACACGGGAGGGGGGGCCGGGAGGCAGAGACCATATTGTGCATGCATAAAATGGTCGGTGTGGGCCGGGGCAACTGCCACAAAACGTGTCAGGCCGGGACACACATGGGAGCATTCGGGGTCTAGATGCCGACAAATGGGATGAGAACGGCATAAAAAAAACGTTAGAAAGAGAGTCGGCGATGTGGCACCGTCGTGTCACGTGAGCTGGTCACACCTCACGTCCGTGTACCGACCATAGGCGATTTTGCCGGCGTCCCCGCTCGTTTGCAGGCGAATTAAGGGGTCAGGGACGGACGGAACGTTAATTCATGCATGTGTGAACCGAGCAAAAGGGGTCGGGGACGGACGGACAATGGGGCCTCCAGATTGATGCCGTCCTGCCTATTTTTTGGGTCGTGGCCGGACGGGACGTTAATTAGTGCATGTGTGAACCGAGCTTAAGGTGGGGCACGTGCTGGTGGTAACAATTAGTGGTTGTACTTGTGGTATCTGTGGTGATGGTGGTTTGAGAAGGTGGTGGCCCCACCACCTTCTCAAACTACTATCACCACAAATTGTGACTATTGGTGGTGGTGTTGATGATGATAATGGTGGTGTTGATGGTGGCTTTGAGGAGGGAGGATGTTGTATACGGTTTCAGGGGAGGCAGACCGTTTTTCTAGACCCCCTTCTCCCTAATGTTTATCACCACTAGTTTTGAGATTATAAGACGTTCGGCCCATTAGTTTGGCGATTTTAACACCTTTCGCCCCATTTCGTTGTCAATTTTAAGACCTTTCGTGACATTAAGGTGTCGATTATTTCATGGCGAGCGACTGCGAGCCTGCAATTGTAAGAGGAACCGGCCTTCGTCCGGGACATTTTTCTACCGAAAAATGTACAAATTTATCTTGAAGGGGGGTCTAGGGGGTGTTTTTCTAAGCTTGATGGAGGTCTAGGGAGGAAACTAAACAAATATATGAATAAATGAATGAATAGACCAAACAAACGGTCAGTCTCCCCTTAACACATTACGAGCGGGTGGGTCGGTAACTTTTATTACCCGCCATGCGGGTATGAAATGACTCTCCGGCTGTCATTTCTCGAAGACTCCTTCTAGCATTGAGACATTGAGAGCAACCCAGGACCCACCTACAAAGACATGTCCAACTTGCTCAAAACCCATTACTTCGAGCCGCCAAACTAAGGGTTCAGTTCTCTGCAACTCATGCGGGAACTGGACCCATTTCACCTGCACAACACTTGCCTCCATGAAACACTACACAAACACCTGGACATGTTCCTCATGCCCCTATATCATCCACATAACATCCACTCCCACTCCTAAAACCCGTCCACCTCTCCTCCCCAACCCACCCAGCCCATCCACACCCCAACCTAATCCATTCCTACCCTCATCTCCTGCACCTCCACCCCCACCATCACCCCCTCCCCCTCCCCCACTCCCACACCATCCTCGTGCAGCAGCACCGAACATACACCGCACACACAACATTAACATCCTTCAACTAAACATAGATGGCATCAACACAAAGAAACACGAACTCACACACTTCATCAAACATCACAACATACACATTGCCATCTTACAAGAAACAAAACTCCTTACAACACAAAAAACACCTACATTTCACAATTTCACCACCATACGACAAGACCGGGCCGTCAGCATTGGCGGTGGACTCATCACCCTGGTACACAAAGATATAACATATATAGACACCATTGCACATACCAAATCCCTCTTCCCCCCAACCGAAAACACAACAGAAATACAATCAATTAAAATACGCACTGGCAACAGCTCCAACATTACCATCATAAACACATATGCACATACTAGGATGCAAATGAAAATACCCTTTTTGTCATCCATGCTGGTTCAAATGACGTCATGCGCACCAGATCCGAAGAGTTGATGGAGAAATATCGCAAGATGATCCAGCACTACAAAAACAAGTCTAGGAATATCACCATCTCAGGCATTCTCCCCAAGATCGACGCACCTGACAAATTGTACGACAAGGCCTTCAGCACAAATAGCCGACTAAAATATTTGTGTCTGAGGGAAGAAGTTGAATTCATCAACCTCTGGGACAACTTCTACAAGCAGCCTACTCTGTTCCGCAAGGATGGCACTCATCTAAACCCTGTGGGTTCAGCACGCATGGGTCGTCTCCTACACAAAGCAGTCCGCAGCCATGGATAAAAAAACGCCATCCGAGAAGAAGCAGCAGTGACATAAATCATCCAACGCCAAGCAAAAAACAGAGGCAACCGAGGACCACCAGCGATAAGGACCGAAGACAGCGAGGACCGAGGACAGCCATGAACATAAATGTAGATCCGACAAGAACCAAAAATATTATTAAAGAGCGTTCCGTGAGATCTAAAATAACAAATTTAAAGGTTTTCTATGCAAACGCTCGTAGCATACGCAATACATTTTCAGATTTAGAGGAGCTAGTGTTTACAGAAAATTATGATGTGATTGGCATAACAGAATCTTGGCTCAATACAGAAGATAGAGACTTTTTAGCAGAGTATTCACTTCCCGGTTATGTAATGTTTGAGAAAAGCCGAATAAATCGAAATGGAGGTGGCGTGTTACTTTATATCAAAGAAAGTCTTAACCCTACCCTCTTGTCAAAACCTCAAATTGTGAAAGTCGATACATCTTTTGTGCTAATAAAGAATAATAAAGGTACAAAAATAATACTTGCGTTAATATACAGACCTCCAGCTCAATCAGTGCAAACTGACCGAGAAATTTACGAACAAATTGCAGATGTAAGTAACTCACAAGATAACGTAATTTTTGGCGACTTTAATTTACCTGTGACCAAGTGGGGCGATACTCTTACTTCACACTCCGGACATGACTTGTATACGAACTTGCAAGAGAGTTCGCTTTATCAATTTGTTCGAACGCCGACCCGTGGTAATAACGTTCTTGACATTGTACTTGCAACAAAAGAAGAATTGATAGAGAATTTGAATGTTGGTGATGAATTCAGTAACAGCGACCATCGTACGATAACTTTCACTTTAAAGTTTACTAGTAACGAACCAAATAGTTGCCTCGAAAAAGTCCCTAATTTCAAGAAAGCAATTTTCCATAAACTTAGAGCTATGTTTAAAGAAACTGACTGGAACTTTTTAATTAACAATAACGACATAAATACATCTTGAAAGTTATTCGAAACCACTTACCTAAAAGCAGTGCAAGACTGCATACCATCGAAATAATAAGCCCAAATGGTGGAATAAAGATATTTCAAACTGCTTGCTTGCTAAAAAATTTGCTAACGATAGATTAAAAGCCTCACAAAATGACGAAGAACGGGTGAAATTTGTAGAGCTACGACGCAAAGCCAAAAAGTTAAGTAAGCAAAGTAAAAAGACCTTAGAGTTTCATATTGCGAATCAAAGTAAAACAAACCCGAAAGAATTCTATAGTTATATCAGAAAGAAAAAAGTAGTTACTTCAACTGTTGGACCGTTAGTCGATGAAAATGGAGAATACACCAAAGACGAAGTACAAATGAGTAATGCCCTCAATACCTTCTTTGCATCAGTTTTTACAACAGAAGACCTCAGCGATATCCTTACACCATCGCCGATTCAGATTGATAATTCAGATGTTCTAAGCAATATCACCGTTACAGAGAGAGAAGTATTGAATTGTTTAGATAAACTCAAGGTATATAAAACGCCTGGACCTGATACAATCTCGCCTAGAGTTCTAAAGGAAGCTAAGGATGAGCTCTCCAAATCACTGACATTACTATTCAATAAATCCTTGCAGTCTGGAACTATGCCTGATCAGTGGAAGCTAGCCAACGTAACACCGATATTCAAAAAAGGCAGCAAATCCCTACCCTGTAACTATCGTCCAATTAGCTTAACCTCAGTTGTATGTAAAATGCTAGAAACGGTCATACGAGACAGACTCGTAAATCACTTAGAGGAAAATAACATACTTAAAGATACTCAACACGGCTTTTGTAAAAAACATTCCTGTTTAACAAACCTCTTAGACTTCTTCCACGATATCCTCAACCTCTACGATGAGAGTAAAGCTGTAGATATTATATACCTTGATTTTCAAAAGGACTTTGACAAAGTTCCCCACAAAAGTTTACTGCTAAAACTAAAAGAGCATGGAATACAAGACGGTGTGTTGAAATGGATAGAAATTTGGCTCAGCAACAGAAAGCAAAGAGCAATCATAAACGGTAAGGCATCTAAATGGACCAATGTAAGTAGGGGGGTACCCCAGGGATCGGTACTAGGACCAATTCTCTTTCTAATTTACATCAACGACATACACTAGATGAGGGCCTCACCTGTACAATCTCAAAATTTGCTGACGATACAAAAATTGCAAATAGCGTACTCTCAAAAGAACAAGTTGATGATATGCAACACAATCTAGATAAATTGTCATGTTGGGCCCAAATTTGGCAAATGAGTTTCAATGCGGATAAATGTAACGTACTACATATTGGATACCTAAATGAGAAAGCAAACTATTCGATGAATGACACTCAGCTTAAGAATGTAAACAGAGAAACCGATCTGGGAGTATCAATATCGAGTAACCTAAAACCGAGTCAACAATGTTCAGAAGTTGTTAAGAAGGCAAACAAAATAATTGGCTTTATAGGCAGGTCATTTGAGCATAAATCCAAAGAAGTTATCCTAACCCGTTACAATTCCTTAGTCCGCCCTCTTCTGGAATACTGCATTCAATCCTGGTGCACTTATTACCAAAAAGATATAAACAAGGTAAAACGAGTTCAACGTAGAGTTACCAAAATGATACCTAGCCTAAAGAACAAACCATACGAAGAGCGTCCTAGAGAATTAAATCTATTTCCTTTAACCCAGCGCAGATTAAGAGGTGACTTAATTCAAGTGTTAAAAATCATCAAAGGCATCGACAATATTAACTGTAGTAAGTACTTCACTATCGACCAATCTAATTACACACGGGGAAACGGTTGCAAAATTATTGGTAAATCTTTTAACTAGCACGAATCTAAGAATTTTGTCTTCAATCGAGTTGTAAACTTGTGGCATGGGCTTCCCCGAAACGTTATAGACTGCATCACCGTTGATTCATTTAAACTCCGCCTAGACAAATATCTCGCATCAAACCCGCGACTGATTGCGTTTGTAAATGAATAACTTTATTTTATCCCCCCCTCAGTTACTAACCAATCTGTCCTCTACTAATTTCCTAATCCTTTAATGCTTTAATGCATTTCCTAATGCTTTATGGGTCGCAAATCCGGTTGAACGCTTGATGGAGCGTACACTGGCTTCTCTCTTGGTCGAGGACTTTAAAGAGAAGAATCCCGGCGGTGTGGGTAAGACCCACGATTTACGCAAGGGGGCAGCCTCTTTACGTTTCCTTAATAATCTTTCGGTGGAAGTTATTAAGTCCACACAGTTGTGGGCCTCTAATCAGGAGTTTTTGACTCGATACCTTTCAGTAGCTCTGGACAAACCTTCCTTGCTATGTATAGCTTTACGGCAGAGGGTCTAGGTGGCCCTTTTAGTCACGTTTTGTTTAATTTCAAGAAAAAGGGGGGGGGGGGGGCAGTCAGTGTGACATAGGACACCCTAGCCCCTCCGGAGTATGTGTTCGGAACATACGAGCTGTGATACTGTTTGTAGGCATTGTATTATAAAATTGATCTGTAGTATTCATTGCAGGAAATTGTGCTAAAGGCCAATAGTAGTGTTACAACAATTCTTGTTGTAAGTAGTTTTGGCTGTGAAGCAATAGATTTTTAAGAAATCTCGGTAGTTGCAACTACGACTTTTACTTTTGAGGTAATTACTTCTGCATAAGTACACGAGTTCAGTACTTCTACGAAAGTACAAGCATTCATTTATGTTTGGATATATTTTTAGGAATATATCCACTAGTTAATGGGGTTTATATGTGCACATGTAAACTTATAAGTTTTTAGTTTTCACCACTTACTTTAAGTGGGGTGCCTTCTTAACTAGCAGATCTGTGTACAGAGTTTCAGAGTTAACCCTTTTTCAAGCAGGCTTCTTTGAAGCACGCTCCTGCTTGTACCCCTTTTTGAAGATTTAGGCTGTATAAAGTTTATGCACCCGAATATATCTTTTTTACAAAAGTAAGAATACTATGTGGTTGTTTGATTATCTGCTTTTACTAGAGTTATGATATGATTACGAATGTCCCCCTCCAGTCTTAGATATCAGGCATGTTCGTCAATGATGGAGGGGCCACTAATAAATTATAGGTTTGACTCCTGCAAGGCGATAAAGAAAACCTAATATTTAGTAGTGGCCCCGTAATCATTGACGACTGGGGCCCTCCCGACCATCCCCTTCCCATTCATTGATGTATTGAGGATTTTGGTTTACTTGATATGTCAGTGAAGTAAGAATGACGCCTGCAGTAGCGTCTGGTCAAAGATCCACACAAGTACTTCCACGATATGATGGAAAGCTTATTGAATAGTTATTCTTATTTTCTTTTTGTTTTTATTTTTTACGAACTTTTTTCGTAGTGAGAACCCAATTCATAATGACTGAAGCCATGAGTGAGGTCGCGTGCGCTCATGATGAAGGCTCCTCAAATTTTAAATGCTCTGCGCGGTAGATTCAAACTACGGCGGATGAGTGTTTGAAGAGGGTGCCTTATGTAATAGGCATGTTCGTCAATGATTACGGGGCCACTACTAAATATTAGGTTTTCTTTATCTCTTTGCAAGAGTCAAACCTATAATCTATGCTCCTCGCACCGCTCAGCTCTCTCTCACAGCACATTACGTGCTCAAAATTGCACTCGACATCTGTCGAGGCCCACATATGGGCACGTTTTCTTTAACTCGACATATGTTGCGCGCCGATGGTTAAGGGTTAATGGCATTGATGGTGGTAGTGATTATTGGTTGTGATAGTTATGGGTGTGGTGGTGATAACAATAGTGGTGATGTGTGTGGTTAAAGAGGATGCATGATAGCGGCAATGATAGTGGTTATTATTTAGGGTTTGTGTACGGTAACATTTATCATATGTACACTCGGTCAAAAAAGTATCTGCACCCCTACGCTGATCATCTGGTGTGTACAGCTTGGTAGTATAGGTCGTAGGTAGTAGGTCATAGGTAGTATAGGTAAGTAGTAGTTTAGATGGATATAGCTGGAGACAGAGATGCCAACCCTACCAAGCTGTACACACCAGATGATCAGCGTAGGGGTGCGGTTACTTTTTTTGACCGACTGTACAGTCGTGGACAGGAATATATATTTATTAATTGGATTAACTATAAATAGATGACGACAAATATGGACAATTTGATTAACTCGCATCAAACGTATAGATTGGGTTCACTATTCAGTCCTGACAAGGGACTGGAGTTCTCGTAAAGGGTATCCAGTCCTGACGCTATTCTTGACTTACAGTGTACTGGCTTGATAATCCAGAAAGGTTGATAGCCTTTGAAGTCCTATTTTCACTACCAATACTCACTGTTTCGTGCTTTTCATGAGGATCCGAGCTGTCCAAGTATTCCTGTCCACGACTGTATGGTCTGGGACTCTATGTTGCCCTAAATTGTCGAAGCTACAGTATATCGGTGTATATCAAATCTTAGCATTATCTATATATGGTGCACAATACAGTATTTGCATTTGGGAGGGGGGGGGGGGTCGCTGGGGGGGAGATTTCCACTTAAGGGATATTTTTTTCGAACCTCCTTCTCCATCATGTTAATAGCTCCATTAGTTTTGAAATTTTAAGACGTTCACTCAGTTAGTCAGGCGATTTTAAGACATGTCGCCCAATTTCTGTCAATTATAAGACCTTTCGTGAGATTTAGGTGTCGATTTTGGTAGCATTCAAGGAGACTACTGCAGGACTCTTCTTCTTCTTACCTCTGGCCGGGTATAGGCTATCCTAGTGTTTACTAGCCTATACCCCTTTGAAAGGACATTAGCCTAACCTAACAACCTTACCTAACCTATCCTAGTATTATAGGTGGGGGCTGCCGCCCCCACACCCCCGCTTTGACTTAGATTTTTGGTGTATTTGTCTGTGAAGTGGGTATTTTTCAATTTGTTGACAAAGAAAATCCTCAATGCGGGTTATATGGAGAAAAATATGGCGAATCTATTGGTGCCTATTTTCCCTAATAAATTGTTTCTCATAACGTCGCACTAGTGTCCTTGAATATTATCTCGATTTTTGCCTGGCAAGCGATAGCGAGCCTGTAATTTAGGAGAAACCGGGCTTCGGCCGGAAAAAAATTCTACCGAAAAATGTACACATTTATATCGAAGGGGGACCTTGGAGGTAATATTTAAAGCTTCATGGGGGTCTAGGAATCAAACTAAATATATCCCCTTAAAGCAGCTCGAGGCGTCAGAATGGGACTGAAATTGTGTTATAAATTGTGCACAATCGCGGTTATTAATTATGATACATTTTGAAGCCTCAAATTGATTAATGAGCCTCCGATAATTGAATAACAGGTAAACCATTAGTACGGAGTTCCAAATCAACCCGAGAAATCTTGGAGTATGTATGTATCAGCATTAATGTCCATGATTGTACATATTTTGCGGAAATGATGAAATGATGATGGGAGACAATATTGCAATCTACTACGAACTAAATTACTGAAATAATAGGTACGTTCTGTTTGTATTAACACTCGTACCGATACATTCAAAGACCCCAATTCCGCACTGGTGTTTTCTAAGCTATCTTGGGGTGAACCGTATCGTTTTCATCAATTCGTTATCTGATATTGCATATCGGAGGTTCAATTAAGCATTTGTGTTTGATATTACATTGCTGTTTAAAATCAACCATAATATGGTCACTTCCATTCTACAAAGTGCAAGGTGGGTACGAATTCATGTGAGCATCTGCACAGTCGGCCTAATAAGTGATTTTCGGCACCAATTATGTTTTGATCAATAATTGGTATTAGCAATATTTACACATGATTTCTTTTTGAGTGAGATATACCAACATTTTCCTACACTTACCCACCCTATTCAACATCTGACAGACATTAATACAGCACATAGCGAGCCAAACGTAATGACAGCTGAAACATGACTTATTAGCGCCACTGTACATACCATTCCTGCCTACCATGCTGCAGAAAACACATATCCTCCATGCTATACATATTTGATATCCCACTTCATATGCACAGTCAGGCTCAAAAGTTCCACATGTATAAACTATGAAACTGTAAAAGGAAGCGCTTTATTGTGCCAGTTTTTAGTTTGTTCAGTCATGCCGTTCTTCTTGTTCTTTATGTTAGCCCATTGGTAGTCAAATTAATGTGATTTTCTCTGGATTGTCACAATTTCTTATCAAGGTTGACGATGAACTTTTAAATCCCAATATACAGATTAATTTAATGATCGTGGAACACCTGCATAAGTATACATTTTTAAATAGGTATATGTTCATTTACATTTATATTTTACGGTAACATAATAGGATGTATACAAGGTTCATAAACTTTAGTTCCATGAACCTAGTGACGACCTCTATTCATGAAATTTGTTTGGCAATGCACATTAAGCTATTTTTATTAGATATCTAGACTAGAACATTTATGTTCGCAGGCGTGTTTCATAATTAGAGATACTTTTATTGAAACTAGATATAAATCTGGACTTGAACAGGGGAAATGTAACACAAAGTTTTACCTCGACTGTACATCCTGTTAAACTCCTCATTATGCATAGGTAATTGCATTCATTGGATAAGATGAATTTCACCCGGTGACTGATATCTTCATTGGACTGAATAATAATATTTATTCATATTTGTATTATTATTATTATTATTATTATTATTATTATTATTATTATTATTATTACTGTTATTTGTAAAAAAAAATTACCGGCAGAAATGACAATTAGTACTGTGATTAGGCGATTGTCACTAACGGTCATATTCCTCAGTACCACCTTAATAGAAAATTAATGAAGATAATAAGTAGAGATAAGTTGCGATCTTGAGGAGACTAGGTTATATCAAATTCTCTTTCATAAATCGACAATCAGTTCCTTATACTGTGCTCGACATACAGTTTTCTTTTTAACCTGATTAATTTGCACTTGGCCTCTTTGAGCATCGTAATTCGACTTGTAGCTGACTGGTTAGTGTTATATTTGTTTTGTTTTGTTTTGTTATTAAAATATACTATTCGGCACAGTACCATCAGTCACTCAGGTCGAAGTGGTGTTGGGGCCGAATTTATATAACTTTGCTGAAAAATTCAAATGTTATGACTTACCTCGGCAACAATCCTAAGGCAGTATTATAAACAATACTAGGCATTTTTTCAGCTAAGATTTGAGCAAGCTAAAACAATGTGTAAAAGGCAGCTTCCAGCACAAGGATAAATCATAATTTGGACAAAAATAATTACTATTTAATTGATGATTATTTATTTTGAATAACTTATGCATAAAACAAAAATACTGGTATTACATATACCACAGCTCTCGCTACGTTTGTGATTCCAGTGATGTTTACAAACAATATCAGTGAGAGTGTAGAAATTGAAATTGAAAGGATATATATAAAATTATATATATACAGTATATATATATATATATATATATGTATATATATATATATATATATATATATATGTATATATATATGTATATATATATGTATATATATATGTTTCTAGTCTCTCAGTGGGGATCGAACCATCGACCATCAGAACGATAGCCGACGCGTTAATCAATTACACCACGGCAGTCTAAAAGACACTCAGCCTTCTATCCTATTTATGTTAGGGAGAAGGGAAACCCACTAGGCGAATATATTTCAATTCAAACCTAGTTGTAGGATCCATATTTCCAGAATACCATACACGGATTTTTGAGTGTCCCGACGCAACTCGGGTTGAAATTGATTTAATTTAATTCTAACCCACAAAGCATGAGAGTTACAAATATTGAGAATATATCACAAATACACGTGAGCCACTAAATGTTTCTAGTCTCTCAGTGGGGATCGAACCATCGACCGTCAGAACGATAGCCGACGCGTTAATCAATTACACCACGGCAGTCTAAAAGACACTCGGCCTTCTATCCTATTTATGTTAGGGAGAAGGGAAACCCACTAGGCGAATATATTTCAATTCAAATCCGTGTATGGTATTCTGGAAATATGGATCCTACAACTAGGTTTGAATTGAAATATATTCGCCTAGTGGGTTTCCCTTCTCCCTAACATAAATAGGATAGAAGGCTGAGTGTCTTTTAGACTGCCGTGGTGTAATTGATTAACGCGTCGGCTATCGTTCTGATGGTCGATGGTTCGATCCCCACTGAGAGACTAGAAACATTTAGTGGCTCACGTGTATTTGTGATATATTCTCAATATACTGTATATATATACTGTATATATAATTATATATAAATATAAATATATATTTTTTTTTTTATGTGATTGAGGGAGGCAAAAGGCAGAAATGCCTATAGCGAGTGCCTCCCCCATAGTTGAAAGAGTGACAGCCAAAATCAAGGGACGTTCGAGCCAAAATGCCTGGACACACGGAGTTTGAAGCAATTTAAGTCATAGGAAGAGGGAAAGACTGATTCTGGGAGAGAGTTCCAGAGCTCAGCTGTTGAGTAGAAGAAAGACTGAGAGTAACGTTTCACTCTCGGGTTGGAGAGTTGCACAGAGTAGGGGTGGGATTGAGTTGCAAGACGGGTACCACGTGCCCTACGTAAAGGAGGTGGTATGCACTGGGAAAGCTCTGAGGAACACTGATTATTAAAGTAGCGATAGAATAGCGAGAGAGATGCAACATTGCGGCGGAGAGAGAGAGATTGCAGAGAGTTGGTGAGTGGATGGGAGTTAATGATACGAAAGGCGTTCCTTTCAACTTTATCTAGGAGAGCTGTGTGAGAGGAACCTCCCCACACATGTGAACAATACTCAATACAAGGATACGCTATGCCCCTGTACAGAGCAAGAAGCTGTGCAGGGGAAAAGAACACCCTAAGGCGGTTGAGCACACCCAGCTTCTGGAAGGCTGTCTTAGCAAGACTGGTAATATGGTCCTTCCAACTGAGAGTGGAAGAGAAAGAGACACCAAGAATATTGAGAGAAGATGAAGGATTGATTTTTGTATTGTTGAAGAATAAGGGATAGTCCGCTGGGAGTTCCTTACCGGTAGATATATGGAGAAATTGGGTTTTGGAAGAATTAAAGGTAACAAGGTTTTCTCTGCCCCAATTGGAGATAGTATTTAGATCAGAATTTAAGAGTTCTATGGCTTCATTACGTTTGTCGTTGAGGGATTGCTGGCTGGGGCGTTCTGAAAAACTAATGGAGTAGTGAAAGGTTGAGTCGTCTGTGTATGAATGGATGGGAATTGAGGTACAGTTGAGGAGATAATTTATAAAAATTAGAAAGAGAATAGGAGATAGGACAGAGCCCTGAGGAACACCAGAGTTTATAGGGTGAGGAAGTGAACAATGGCTGTCCACAACTGCGGCTATGGAACGGCCGGAAAGGAAATTAGAGACAAAGGCACAGATGGAGGGATAGAAACCGAAGGAGGGTAGTTTAGAAATTAAAGATTTGTGCCAGACTCTATCGAAGGCTTTCGATATGTCTAGTGCAATAGAAAAAGTCTCACCGAAGTCCCGAAAGGAGGATGACCAAGAGTTAGTAAGATATGAAAGAAGATCACCAGTAGAGCGACCCTTAAGGAAGCAATACTGGCGATCTGAGAGCAGATTATGAGAAGAGAAATGCATAAGAAATTTGGAAGCAAGAATAGTTTCAAAACTTTAGAAAGACATGAGATGAGAGCAATTGGACGATAGTTGGAGGGTTGAGAGCGGTCACCCTTCTTTGGGACAGGTTGAATGTGAGCAAACTTCCAGCATGAAGGGAAGACGTTAGAGGATAGACAGAGACGAAAGAGTTTGCCTAGGCACGGAGTCAGCACGGAAGCACAGTTTTTGAGAACAGGAGGAACACTGTCCGGACCGTACGCCTTATTAGTATTAAGCCCAGAGAGGGTAGAAAGTACATCTTTAGAAGAGATTAGGATATTAGGCATAAGTAAGAGAGAGGAGGGTGGAGAGGGAGGAATAGCACCGGAATCATCCAAGGTGGAGTTTCTAGCAAAAGTTTGAGCGAAGAGTTTAGCTTTGTCAGAGGAAAAAGTGATGGTTGTGCCATCAGAATGGGAAAGGGGAGGGAATGATGAGGAAGAGAAATTGTTGGAGAGGTTTTTGGCTAGATGCCAGAAAGCTTGGGAAGAGCTAGAGTTGGATAGTTCAGTGCATTTATTATTGATGAAAGTGTGTTTGGCAAGTCGAAGAACAGATTTGGCTTGATTCCGGGCAGAAACATATGAAGAATGAGAGTCTTGAGTTTGAAGGCGTTGGTACCGTTTGAATGCTTCCTCCTTATTGCGGACAGCAGTAGAACAGGCGTGAGTAAACCAAGATTTTTTAGCATTAGTCTGAGAGAAAAAGAATGGAATGTATGCTTCCATTCCCGATAGAATTACCTCGGTAATGCGTTCATCACTCTCCGAGGGTCCCCGGCTACGGAAACAGAAATCATTCCATTGGGAATCAAAGAAGTACTGCCGGTGAGCCTCCAGTCGGCAGCGCCAAAGTGCCACAAGCGCCGCCGGCTAGGAGGATCGGGTGGCCGTACTGGAGAGATAGGACAGTTGACAGAGATAAGTTTATGGTCGGAGGAGCCCAAAGGAGAGAAAAGATAGACAGTATAAAAAGAAGGGTTAGAAGTTAGAAACAATATATATATGTGTGTGTGTCTGTGTAATTCATGAAAGCTAGAAATACCTATGCTGAACATTTGGTTAATTAACACATTTATTTTCTTATGTTTTCTTTTGATGTTTTCGTGTTGTTTACACTAGTTATAGTAAGAGACAAAACGCATAGAATTATTATTTGTATATGTTGTTGATAAATTGGACATTTACAGAGTAAATTCCTTTTGAATAAGGTATGTTTATCCACTGAATGCCCAAATATCTAATTTCATTAATTGATGTAGGCCTAGAAGCTTTATACTTCGCAATAAAATCAATATATTGCTTGCACTGCACACTAAAACGGTTTGTGTATACTTGTGTGTGTGCGTGTATGTATCTATATATATATGTGTGTGTGTGTACGTGCATGCGTATGTTTGTGTTTGTAAGTGTTGTGTGTGTACGTGTTAGTGTGCGTGGGCCGTAACACGCGTGTCATTTGGACATTCAAAATCTATATAATTATGTAAGCGTTTTATAAATAATCTCTGGTTTACAGGTATTTTTTTGTCCTTAAATTTATTATCCATAAAGCCATAATATATATATATGATGTGACACGCATATTTTGTATTAAGCAAATTATTGGCTTTTGAAATTAAATGACCAAATGCACTGACATTTAAGTATGCAATTTAAAATATTTACTTGGTAAAAAATATATATTTTGTTTGTTTGTACTTTCAAATGATCAAATATTGGTACCGCTCATGCTTTCCCCTATTATGGAAACTGTTAACTATTAAAATTTAATGTAAAATCCAACTCTCTCGGAGAGAAAAATATGAAACTAGCATGCAATCTTCCCCCCCCCCCTCTCTCTCTCTCTCTCTCTCTCTCTCTCTCTCTCTCTCTCTCTCTCTCTCTCTCTCTCTCTCTCTCTCTCTCTCTCTCACAAACAGGAATCATTATCCAAAATGGGAAGTTCTAAAGATTTTGCAAATGTTATGTATTATAGTAGGATATGAATATAATATAATACACATTATTGTAAGAGCTGGGATTAATGATATTCCGCCAACTTACAGAACGCTGATATAATTGTTTACCAACTACCTTCAAACATTGCAGCGTGTAGAGAGAGATTGTAGAGAGTTAGTAAGAGGAGGTGAAGTGATGAGACGAAATACTTTTGACTCTACCCTTTCGAGAAGTGCGGTATGATTTGAACCTCTCCACACATGCGAACAATACTCGATACATGGGCGCACAGTGCCTCTGTATAGAGTAAAAAGCTGTGCGGGGGTGAAGAGATCACAGAGATGGTTGAGAACATCTAACGTCTGGGAAGCTGTTTTAGAAAGAGTGATAGTATGATCTTTCCAAGAAATATCAGGGAAAAAAGATACACCAAGAATATTGAGAGATGATGAAGGGTTGATTTGTGTATTGTTGAAGAGTAAGTGATAGTCTTGTGGAAGATTGTGATTGGTAGAAATTGGATCTTGGAGGCATTGAAAGTATCAAGATTCTTCCCCCCAATCGGAAATAGTTGATAGATCAGAAAATAAGCATGCTATGGCCTCATCACGTGAGTTATGGAGTTATTGTGTGGTGGGTCATTGTAGAATACTAGTTGAATAATGTAAGGTAGAGGCATCAGCATTTTTTTTTTTTTTTTTTTTTTCTATGTGATTGAGGGAGGCAAAAGGCATAACTGCCTATAGCGAGTGCCTCCCCCATAGTTGAAAGAGTGACCGGGCCAAAATCAAGGGATGTTCGAGCCAAAATGCCTGGACACACGGAGTTTGAAGCAATTTAAGTCATAGGAAGAGGGAAAGACTGATTCTGGGAGAGAGTTCCAGAGCTCAGATGTTGAGTAGAAGAAAGTTTGAGAGTAATGTTTCACTCTTGGGTTGGAGAGTTGCACAGAGTAGGGGTGGGATTGAGTTGCAAGACGGGTACCACGTGTCCTACGTAAAGGAGGTGGTATGCACTGGGATAGCTCTGAGGAACACTGATTATTATAGTAGCGATAGAATAGCGAGAGAGATGCAACATTGCGGCGGAGAGAGAGAGATTGCAGAGAGTTGGTAAGTGGACGGGAGTTAATGATACGAAAGGCCTTCCTTTCAACTTTGTCTAGGAGAGCGGTGTGAGAGGAACCTCCCCACACATGTGAACAATACTCAATACAAGGGCGCACTATGCCCCTGTACAGAGCAAGAAGCTGTGCAGGGGAAAAGAACCCCCTAAGGCGGTTGAGCACACCCAGCTTCTGGGAGGCTGCCTTAGCAAGACTGGTAATATGGTCCTTCCAAATGAGAGCAGAAGAAAAAGAGACACCAAGAATATTGAGAGAAGATAAGGGTTGATTTTTGTATTGTTGAAGAATAAGGGATAGTCCGCTGGGAGATCCTGACGGGTAGATAGATGGAGAAATTGGGTTTTGGAAGCATTAAAGTTAACAAGGTTTTCTCTGCCCCAATTGGAAATAGTATTTAGATCAGAATTTAAGAGTTCTATGGCTTCATTACGTTTGTCGTTGAGGGATTGCTGGCGGGGGCGTTCTGAAAAACTAATGGAGTAGTGTAAGGTTGAGTCCTCTGCGTATGAATGGATGGGAATTAAGGTACAGTTAAGGAGATCATTTATAAAAATTAGAAAGAGAATAGGAGATAGGACAGAGCCCTGAGGAACACCGGAGTTTATAGGGTGAGGAAGTGAACAATGGCCGTCCACAACCGCAGCTATGGAACGGCCGGAAAGGACATTAGAGACAAAGGCACAGATGGAGGGATAGAACCCGAAGGAGGGTAGTTTAGAAATTAAAGATTTATGCCAGACTCTATCGAAGGCTTTCGATATGTCTAGTGCAATAGAAAAAGTCTCACCGAAGTCCCGAAAGGAGGATGACCAAGAGTTAGTAAGATATGAAAGAAGATCACCAGTAGAGGACCCTTAAGGAAGCCATACTGGCGATCTGAGAGCAGATTATGAGAAGAGAAATGCTTAAGAAATTTGGAAGCAAGAATAGTTTCAAAAACTTTAGAAAGACAAGAGATAAGAGCAATTGGACGATAGTTGGAGGGTTGAGAGCGGTCACCCTTCTTTGGGACAGGTTGAATGTGAGCAAACTTCCAGCATGAAGGGAAGACGTTAGAGGATAGACAGAGACGAAAGAGTTTGCCTAGGCAGGGAGTCAGCACGGAAGCACAGTTTTTGAGAACAACAGGAGGAACACCGTCCAGACCGTACGCCTTATTAGTGTTAAGCCCAGAGAGGGTAGAAAGTACATCTTTAGAAGAGATTAGGATATTAGGCATAAGTAAGAGAGAGGAGGGCGGAGAGGGAGGAATAGCACCGGAATCATCCAAGGTGGAGTTTCTAGCAAAAGTTTGAGCGAAGAGTTTAGCTTTGTCAGAGGAAGAAGTGATGGTTGTGCCATCAGTGTGGGAAAGGGGAGGGAAAGACGAGGAAGAGAAATTGTTGGAGAGGTTTTTGGCTAGATGCCAGAAAGCTTGGGAAGAGCTAGAGTTGGATAGTTCAGTGCATTTATTATTGATGAAAGAGTGTTTGGCAAGTCGAAGAACAGATTTGGCTTGATTCCGGGCAGAAACATATGAAGAATGAGAGTCTTGAGTTTTAAGGCGTCGGTACCGTTTGAATGCTTCCTCCTTATTGCGGACAGCAGTAGAACAGGCGTGAGTAAACCAAGATTTTTTAGCATTAGTCTGAGAGAAAGAGAATGGAATGTATGCTTCCATGCCCGATAGGATTACCTCGGTAATGCGTTCAGCACTCTCCGAGGGTCCTCGGCCATGGAAGCAGAAATCATTCCATGGGAAATCAAAGAAGTACTGCCGAAGAGCCTCCCAGTCGGCAGCGCCAAAGTGCCACAAGCGCCGCCGGCTAGGAGGATCGGGTGGCTGTACTGGAGAGATAGGACAGGTGATAGAGATAAGTTTATGGTCGGAGGAGCCCAAAGGAGAGAAAAGATCGACAGTATAAGAAGAAGGGTTAGAAGTTAGAAACAGGTCAAGAATGTTAGGCCGATCTCCGATGCGATCCGGGATACGGGTGGGTTGCTGAACTAACTGCTCTAGGTCATTTAGGATAGAAAAGACGTAGGCTTGTTCACCAGGTGGATCAGTAGTGTGAGAGGAGAGCCATTGGCGGTGGTGAACGTTGAAATCTCCTAAGATGGAGATTTCTGAATACAGTCCTGAATACAGGAGTGAATACAGTCAAGAAGATCATTAATAAATATTAGGAAGATAATTGGAGACAGAACAGAACCCTGAGGAACACCGTCCACAACTGCAGCTATGGAACGGCTAGAAAGGAGAGACAAAGGCACAGGTAGAGGGATAGAAACTGAAGGAGGGTAGTCTGGAAACTAAGAGATTTGTGCCAGACTCCATCGGTAGGCTGTCGATACGTCTAGCGCAATAGAAAAGGTCTCACCGAAATCCTGGAAGGAGGATGACCAAGAGTGAGTAAGGTACGAAAGGAGATCACCAGTAGAGCGGCCCATAAGGAAACCATACTGGCAATCAGAAAAAAATATTATGAGAAAACAAATGCTTAAGACATTTTTAATTAAGAATAGATTAAAGAACTTCGGAAATGCAAGAAATGAGCGCAATTGAACGATAGTTAGAGGAATGAGAGCGGTCATCCTTCTCTGGGACAGGTTGAATGAGGGCAAATTTCCAACAAGAAGGGAAGATGTTAGAAGAAAGACAAGGCGAATGAGTTTGCCTAGGCAGGGATTCAGCACGGAAGTACAGTTTGCCTAGGCAGGGATTCAGCACGGAAGTACAGTTTGCCTAGGCAGGGATTCAGCATGGAAGTACAGTTTGCCTAGGCAGGGATTCAGCACGGAAGTACAGTTTGCCTAGGCAGGGATTCAGCACGGAAGTACAGTTTGCCTAGGCAGGGATTCAGCACGGAAGTACAGTTTGCCTAGGCAGGGATTCAGCACGGAAGTACAGTTTGCCTAGGCAGGATTCAGCACGGAAGTACAGTTTGCCTAGGCAGGGATTCAGCACGGTACAGTTTGCCTAGGCAGGGATTCAGCACGGAAGTACAGTTTGCCTAGGCAGGGATTCAGCATGGAAGTACAGTTTGCCTAGGCAGGGATTCAGCACGGAAGTACAGTTTGCCTAGGCAGGGATTCAGCACGGAAGTACAGTTTGCCTAGGCAGGGATTCAGCACGGAAGTACAGTTTGCCTAGGCAGGGATTCAGCACGGAAGTACAGTTTGCCTAGGCAGGGATTCAGCACGGAAGTACAGTTTGCCTAGGCAGGGATTCAGCACGGAAGTACAGTTTGCCTAGGCAGGGATTCAGCACGGAAGTACAGTTTTTTAGTACAACAGGAAGAACACCATCTGGTTCATTCGCCTTCTTAGTATTTAGCTCAGAGAGGGCAGAAAGTACATCTTTAAAAGAGATTAAGATATTAGGCAAAAGTAAGTGAGAGAGGGAATCATCGTCATTATCCAAGGTTGAGGTTTTAGTAAAATTTTCAGCAAAGAGTTCAGCTTTGTCAGAGGAACAAGTGACTTTGGTGCAATCAGAGTGGAAAAGAGGAGGGAAAGACGAGAAAGTAAGATTGTTGTTATATGTATACAGTATATATATATATTATAAAGTAAAAGTCCGATAATCCGACGACCGATAATTGGAATCTCCCAATACTCCGATTTCTTTTTAAATGAGGCCAAATCCGAATTCACCCGATAATCAGAATTTCAAAAAGTCCCAAAGTCCCCTTTTTGAGGCATTAGGCCACCCAAAACCCACCCAAATATCACATAATGGTACACACACATATCATATGTTCATGAAATCACTTTAAAAGTTTACCGTTATGTGTCATATTGGATGTATAGCGTTATATTATGCATATGCATAGCCTATATTGTGATCAGGTTTTCGTCAGGCCATTAATACACAGGTTCATAGGGTTAAATTCCAATAATCCGAAAAATCCGGTAATCGGATCGAGGCTCGGTCCCCTGCTATTCGGATTACAGGACTTTTACCGTATATACTGTATATATATATACCGGTATATATATATATATATATATATATATATATATATATATATATATATATATATATATAGGGGTATTTTCTGTTTATACCATTGTAAGCCAAAGTAGGTACACCATCATAATTTTTGTTGTATGTATGAATATATTTGTCTGTCTATTAATTCACGTGCTAGTGCTGTGTCTGGTTACCTAATCATGTCTATATTCACGTGTTTATTCAGTGATAACATATTTATTTATCTGCACATTTTCTTCATATATCTATCCCTTTATCTGCCATTTGTGCTGAGATGAATTTTACGTACCTTCTACATCAGATATTATTCGGCAGTGGCTACAGAGCATTAAAATCAGACAACAGCTGGAGTATATATATATATATATATATATATATATATATATATATATATATACATATATGTATGTACACATTTTTATGTATGTGTTTTTATTCTTTTTGACAGCTCCTACTAGATTATTATACTCCAGCTGTTGTCTGATTATAATGCCATGTAGCCACATACAACATAAATGATGATGGTGTACCTACTTTGGTTTACAATGGTATAAACATAAAATATCCCTAAAATAAAATTTAAACAAAATATCTCATAAAATTATAAAGGTCTGAGTATAAAATCTACCTGAGAGACGTATTATCGCAGCGAGCATCCGCTAGACAGGTTGGCCCCCCCTTCACGTTAATTGGGGTTTTTGTGCCCCCTTGGCTCACCTCCAGTCCCCCTTGTCGTTAATGTGTTGTGACAGTGTGGAGCTACAATGTGTACACAAGGACGCACGTTTTAACTCGCGTACACATGTAGGTATTCAGTTATACTGATGTAGCTTAGCAATAATGTACACAGATGCACACATATTAATATTCGTATCCAAACACATAAACAAGGTTATGTGCACACATAGTTTTTTTTTTTTTTTCTATGTGATTGAGGGAGGCAAAAGGCATAACTGCCTATAGCGAGTGCCTCCCCCATAGTTGAAAGAGTGACAGGGCCAAAATCAAGGGACGTTCGAGCCAAAATGCCTGGACACACGGAGTTTGAAGCAATTTAAGTCATAGGAAGAGGGAAAGACTGATTCTGGGAGAGAGTTCCAGAGCTCAGATGTTGAGTAGAAGAAAGTTTGAGAGTAACGTTTCACTCTTGGGTTGGAGAGTTGCACAGAGTAGGGGTGGGATTGAGTTGCAAGACGGGTACCACGTGCCCTACGTAAAGGAGGTGGTATGCACTGGGATAGCTCTGAGGAACACTGATTATTATAGTAGCGATAGAATAGCGAGAGAGATGCAACATTGCGGCGGAGAGAGAGAGATTGCAGAGAGTTGGTGAGTGGACGGGAGTTAATGATACGAAAGGCCTTCCTTTCAACTTTGTCTAGGAGAGCGGTGTGAGAGGAACCTCCCCATACATGTGAACAATACTCAATACAAGGCCGCACTATGCCCCTGTACAGAGCAAGAAGCTGTGCAGGGGAAAAGAACCCCCTAAGGCGGTTGAGCACACCCAGCTTCTGGGAGGCTGCCTTAGCAATACTGGTAATATGGTCCTTCCAAATGAGAGCAGAAGAAAAAGAGACACCAAGAATATTGAGAGAAGATGAAGGGTTGATTTTTGTATTGTTGAAGAATAAGGGATAGTCCGCTGGGAGATCCTGACACCCCCTCCCCCCTTCCATACACATACACATATCAATAAATAGAGATGTACTGTAATTCTCTTTTCGTAAGTTAATGCTTAATGAAGAAATCTTGTTTGTACAATCTTCCATTTATTGGTTTACTCTCTCAGTGCAACTAATGTTATATATTGCCTCTCTCTCTCCCCCATAGCATCATATCAAGCTGCCGTATTTTTATCTACCGTCACTGCGTCCAACCTCTCTTTCACTCTAACCCTCTCTCTCTCTCTCTCTCCCCTAGCATTTTATCAGGCTGCCGTGTTTTTTGTACCGTCAGATCGCATCCATCTTCCCCACAGTCACCCTGTCATGGATTTAAGGGGGGTCATTTTTTTTTTTTTTCTCTCCTTTTCTCTCTTTCCCTGGCTTGTATCCATTCGGCCCCATTCAGCTGGCTGTTTTAAGACGTTTATCCCCATCCAGGTGTCGATTTCTTCCTATCGCGAGCCAGCATTGTATGGAGAAATCCGGCGAAGCCGGATTGTCAAAACATAAATATTATACGCTGGCTCGCTACCGCTCGCCAGGAAAATATTGACACCTGGATGGGGTAAACGTCTTAAAAGAGTAGGCTGAATGGGGCCGAATGGACACAAGCCAAAGAGAAAGGGAGAGAAAGAGAAACAAAAAGCGAGGTGGGTCCCTTAATGATGCGAGCTAAGGTGTGCATTGGAGGGTGGGCATTTTTTAGTAGTTTATTTTTATATTATTCAACGAACTTTTACTCTTTACTTGTTTGATTAATTGTGCATAGCGGTATTTGCATTAATTGTGCATAGCGGTATTTGCATTAATTGTGCATAGCGGTATTTGCATTAATTGTGCATAGCGGTATTTGCATTAATTGTGCATAGCGGTATTTGCATTAATTTTGCATAGCGGTATTTGCATTAATTGTGCATAGCGGTATTTGCATTAATTGTGCATAGCGGTATTTGCATTAATTGTGCATAGCGGTATTTGCATTAATTGTGCATAGCGGTATTTGCATTAATTGTGCATAGCGGTATTTGCATTAATTGTGCATAGCGGTATTTGCATTAATTTTGCATAGCGGTATTTGCATTAATTGCGCATAGCGGTATTTGCATTTTGTGTTGGTTTATGCGCACGGACGTCAGATATAAGATAAGTCTGTATTATTATGTGTAGGGTAAGTTCTTGATATTTTGACTAAATGTAAGAGCGCGCATTGTACTGATCATAGATATATGAACCAGTAAAGTGGTAGCAAAAGTAGAAAGGAATAGCATCTGAATAATACAAGTGTCATTTTGGTTCAACATACTGTATTTGTTATAGATTGATATATATTTGATAATAAATTGGTATTGATTATCAGTGGTTTAACATTATTTATTCCTCGGATTCCAAAAAGCTATTGCTAAGCTAAACAAATATATTAGTTATCTAAATTAAAAAGTAAACAATACGTCATGGTATAGTGAATGTGAGATCTCTTGAATATTACGAGATATCTTTAAAATTCCAATTGTAATCGTCTAGTGTTAGAGTTAAACAAGGAATTGACCACCTGCGAGTTTCAGAATATAAGGAAGTTGGAGGTATACATATTCATTTACATCAATGTTTAGTAGCATTGTCAGCTTAAGGGGTAAGTTTAGTTTGCTCCCTAGAATTCTATCAAGCTGAAAATAACACCCCCAAGACCTCTCTTGAGAAGCGGGCGATTCTTCCCAAATTTCAGGCTCGCTATCATTTGACCGAAAAATCGACACCTACTATGGGTTTCAGAGGCCGTGTTACATCGTGTTTCGGGTATAACTTATTAACAAACAGTTGGATCGGTATGATATTTTGCCACAGTTTGTTTCACACCGTCCTCTATTTTTTGTCAATATAGTGCATTACAAAAAGTGGAGAATTAAGCCACTTGTCCCTGTGTCATGAGGTTAAAGTCACACCTGAATGACTAGGAAACAAACAAGCCTACCGTGGCGTACCTGTGGAAACCACCAAACCATTATTGCTTCTCCATGAAACACGGTAGTTATCACCCATCATTCAACCCTACTATCGCCTTTAATATTCAAGGTATCTGTGGAGGAGATAAGAAAGATGTTTAAGGAAGAGATCTGTGCAGCATGTGAGGAGGTGTGTGGAGTGAGGAGAAGAGGGAGGGGAGTGAAAGGTACAGCATGGTGGACAGAAGTGGTAAAAATAGCTGTGGAATACAAGAAGAAAGCGTATAGAGAGTGGTTGGGTAGTAGAGGGAATGAAGATTTGGAGAGGCAGAAACGAGCGAGGTACGTGGAGAGAAAGAGAGTGGTGAAGAGAGTAGTGAAGGAAAGTAAGAGAAGAGTAGATGAAGAAATTGGAAGGAATCTGAATGTAAAATGGAGGGAGCGTAAGAAACTGTTCTGGAAAGAAGTCAAGAAAGTTAGGGAAGGTAGCAAGGGAAACAGTAAGGGTGTGAAAGATAAGAATGGGAAAATGATAGCCGAGAAGCAAGAGAGAGTCGAAAGATGGAGGGAGTACTTCAACGAGTTGCTAAATGTAAGGAATGAAGAGCCAGCAAAAATAGTTGGATATGGTATGGGAGGGAGAAGAGGAGAAGTAGTGGAGGAGGAGGTGGGGATCAGGAGGTCAGAAGTGTGGGAAGCCATGAAAAGAGTGAAGTTGGGGAAAGCACCAGGAACAGATGGAGTGTTTGGGGAAATGTTGAGGTATGGTGGTGAGATAGTGATAGAATGGGTATGGAAAATGTGCAAACTAGCATGGTAGAAGGGGAATGCACCCGATGACTGGAAGACTGGCATAATAGTCCCCCTATATAAGGGCAAAGGGGAAAGAGGAGTGTGTGGTAACCACCGAGGAATATGTCTTTTAAGCGTAGTAGGGAAGGTGTACAGTAGGGTAGTGATTGAGAGAGTGAGAGTGAGAACGGAGAAATGGATAGTCGACGAGCAGGGAGATTTTAGGAAGGCAAGAGGATGTGTAGATCAGATTTTTACCCTGAATTGTGTTGTGGAGAAATATCTGGAGAAGCAACAAAAGGTGTATGTTGCCTTTATGGACTTTGAGAAGGCCTATGACAGAGTGGATAGAGAAGGCATGTGGAAAGTACTTAGAATATACGGAGTAGATGGCAAGTTGCTGAAAGCAGTGAAGAGCATGTATGAGGGTGCAAAGGCGGCAGTACGTGTGGAGAATGAGCAGAGCGAGTTCTTTGACCTGAGTGTTGGGTTGAAACAGGAGTGTGTGATGTCCCTGTGGTTGTTTGCTGTATATATGGATGGAGTCATGAAAGAAATACTAGGAAGAGCAGTGGATGTTGGTGTATCGCTGAAAAGGGAGGGAATTGAGTGGAAGCTGCCTATACTGCTGTTTGCGGATGATACAGTTCTGATGAGCGATAATGAATGGGAGTTGCAGAGTCTGGTAAATGAGTTTGGAACAGTGTGCGAAAAACGGAATTTGAAGGTAAATGCGGGGAAGAGCAAGGTTATGGTCTTCGAAAGGGGTGAAGTCACAGAGTGTGAGGTGAAGTTGAACGGTCAGGATATGGAGATCGTCAGCTCTTTTAAGTATCTGGGCAGTGTGTTGAGTAAAGATGGGACTATGGATGAGGAATTGCGGGAGAGGATACAACAGGAGAAGAGGGTTGTAGGAACGTTGAAAGCAGTAACAAGAAATAGGGTGGTCAGTATGGAAGTGAAGAAGTCTTTGCATGACAGTGTGGTAATCCCGACACAAACTTACGGAAGCGAAGCATGGATGTTCGGGAAGAGACTCAGACCAAGAGTGAGAGCGGTGGAAATGAGTTACTTGAGAGGTACGTGCGGAGTTACATGGAGGGATAGACAGACAAATGAGGAAGTAAGAAGGAGTTGTGGTGTGGAGGTAGATGTGCTGGAAAGTGTGAAAAGGAACAACTTGAGATGGTTCGGCCATATGGAACGTATGGAAAGCGAGAGATTGACTAAGAGGGTGTACGAGAGCGAGTTGGAAGGACAGAGAGGGAGATGTAGACCGAAGGAGAGGTGGAAGGATGGAGTGAGGAAGTATATGAATGAAGGCGGTGCTGGTTGGGAAGAGGGGCGTCGACTGACTGGGGACAGAGGTGCATGGGGGCGGTTCGTTCGTGGCCACACCTTCGGGGATCACGGCGTCAGGCAATAGATAGATAGATAGATCTGTCACTATCAAATATATATATAGTATACGAAAATAATTATTGTTATATATTTATATTTGATAGTCTTATAATCTCAAATTTATGGGGCTAAGCATGAGGTAGAAGGGGGACCAGAAAAACGACCCATCTCCCCTTAAGGCGATGTCACATGGCAATTTCTCCGACAATTATTGATGAGCATTGTTTTGCTTTTTATACCTGGTAGTTTTCTTGTCTCTTTTCTATAGATTGCGGGAGTTAGACAACGTATAATTAAGAGACTGGGTATTATTTTATTATTTATTATGATTATTATTATTATTATTATTATTATTAGTAGTAGTAGTAGTAGAAGTAGTAGTAGTAGTATTTATATTATTATAGTTTGATTCCTAAGGGGAGACTGGCCGTTTGTTTGGTCTATTAATTAATTTATTCATATATTTGTTTAGTTTCCTCCCTAGACCTCCATCACGCTTAGAAAAACACCCCCTAGATCCCCGTTCAAGATAAATGTGTACATTTTTCGGTAGAAAAATGTCCCGGCCGAAGGTCGATTCTTCTGAAAATTTAAGGCTCGCTATCGCTCGCCAGGAAATAATCGACACCTAAATGGCACGAAAGGTCTTAAAATTGACAACGAAATGGGGCGAAAGGTGTTAAAATCGCCAAATGAATGGGCCGAACGTCTTATAATCTCAAAAGTACTGGGGCTAAGCATTAGGGAGAAAGGGGTCCAGAAAAACGGTCTGCCTCCCCTTAAGCTGCCAAACAAATATTGTTTCAAAATGTTAGCGTAAACAACTATTCATGCGTGCCTCCACCTATTCATGCGTGCCTCCACCTATTCATGCGTGCCTCCACCTATTCATGCGTGCCTCCACCTATTCATATGTGCAACTATTCATGCGTGCCTCCACCTATTCATGCGTGCCTCCACCTATTCATGCGTGCCTCCACCTATTCATGCGTGCCTCCACCTATTCATGCGTGCCTCCACCTATTCATGCGTGCCTCCACCTATTCATGCGTGCCTCCACCTATTCATGCGTGCCTCCACCTATTCATGCGTGCCTCCACCTATTCATGCGTGCCTCCACCTATTCATGCGTGCCTCCACCTATTCATGCGTGCCTCCACCTATTCATGCGTGCCTCCACCTATTCATGCGTGCCTCCACCTATTCATGCGTGCCTCCACCTATTATTCATGCGTGCCTCCACCTATTCATGCGTGCCTCCACCTATTCATGCGTGCCTCCACCTATTCATGCGTGCCTCCACCTATTCATGCGTGCCTCCACCTATACGTAAACAACTATTCATGCGTGCCTCCACCTATTCATGCGTGCCTCCAACTATTCATGCGTGCCTCCAACTATTCATGCGTGCCTCCACCTATTCATGCGTGCCTCCACCTATTCATGCGTGCCTCCACCTATTCATGCGTGCCTCCACCTATTCATGCGTGCCTCCACTTATTCATGCGTGCCTCCACCTTTACGTAAACAACTATTCATGCGTGCCTCCACCTATTCATGCGTGCCTCCACCTTTAGCGTAAACAACTATTCATGCGTGCCTCCACCTTTACGTAACCGAGTCCCTTGCTGGATTATTGCCCGGACAGAGCACAGTCACACACCGATTTATTCGCAAATTATTACTAGCAACATTTCGTGTCATTGTGCATTGAGATCGGTACTATTTTATATATAATTATACAGTGTAATATAGAGGGGAGGGTATTTCATACTATAATATAGAGGGGAGGGTATTTGATATTATAATATAGAGGGGAGGGTATTTCATACTATAATATAGAGGGGAGGGTATTTGATATTATAATATAGAGGGGAGGGTATTTGATATTATAATATAGAGGGGAGGGTATTTGATATTATAATATAGAGGGGAGGGTATTTGATATTATAATATAGAGGGGAGGGTATTTGATATTATAATATAGAGGGGAGGATATTTGATATTATAATATAGAGGGGAGGGTATTTGATATTATCGTTCAGTTCTATTGCAGCTTTAAGGGGGTAGTGCTTGTTTTTTGGTATATATATTTATTTTTTTATTTTCCTTGCTAGACATCCATCAAGCTTAGAAAAACGCCCCCTAGACCCCCTTTCAAGATAAATTTGTAATTTTTTTGGTAGAAAAATGTCCCGGCCGAAGGCCGACTCATAAAATTAGAGGCTCGCTCTCGCTCGCCAAGAAAAAAAACCCCTAAAGGGCACGAAAGGTCTTGATATTGACAACATAATGAGGCGATAGGTCTCAAAATCGCCAAACTAACGGAAAGAACATCTTAAAACCTGAAAACAAATACGCTAAACATGAGGGAGAAGGGGGTCCATAACAAGCGAGTACTACCCTCTTAAACATTCAGATCCTATCAGACTATAATTGTCGAAAACAGTGTTCGTGTGATACCGAAAATGACTTGAGTGTTAACCAGGTTTTTTAGTTAGCCCCAAAAGGTCCTCCTTCACTTGAGGTTCTTGTATTAATCGTCTTCCTGGATTCAACGGGGATGAAAAATAAGTGTGTGTGTGAGAGAGGGAGAGAGAGAGAGTGTGTGAGTGTGAGTGTATGTGTATGTGTGTGTATATGTACATACGTGTGTGTGTATGCGAGTGTGCTTACGTTTATGTGTGTATTTGTGTTCTTGAGTAGTATAATAACGTTCGTCTGTGTGTTTACAATTGTAAGTGTGTGTTTGTATATATGAGAGAGTGTGTGAGTGTGAGTGTATGTGTGTGTATATATACATATGTGTGAATGTATGCGAGTGCGTTTACGTTTATGTGTGTATTTGTGTTCTTGAGTAGTATAATAACGTTCGCCTGTGTGTGTTTACAATTGTAAGTGTGTGCATGTATGAGAGAGAGAGAGAGAGAGGGAGAGGGGAGGGAGGGAGGGAGAGGGAGGAGGGAAGAGAGAGAGAGAGAGGAGAGAGAGAGAGAGAGAGAGAGAGAGAGAGAGAGAGAGAGAGAGAGAGAGAGAGAGAGAGAGAGAGAGAGAGAGAGAGAGAGAGAGAGAGAGAGAGAGAGAGAGAGAGAGAGAGAGAGAGAGAGAGAGAGAGAGAGAGAGAGGAGAGAGAGAGAGAGAAAGAGAGAGAGAGAGAGAGAGAGAGAGAGAGAGAGAGAGAGAGAGAGAGAGAGAGAGAGAGAGAGAGAGAGAGAGAGAGAGAGAGAGAGAGAGAGAGAGAGAGAGAGAGAGAGGGAGAGAGAGAGAAGGAAGAAGAGAGGGAGAGAGAGAGAGAGAGAGTGAAGGAAGAAGAGAGGGAGAGAGAGAGAGAGAGAGTGAAGGAAGAAGAGAGGGAGAGAGAGAGAGAGAGAAGAAGAGAGAGGGGGGAGGGAGACTGTAGGAATCTTGGGACATGAGCTCTGTGTGTTGCTACTTTTAAGGATCCCAGACAATGTGACTTGAATCCTTAACCACGAGTGTCTGGCGGGGGGATATCGATGGTATGAAGGATGAGAGTTACAAGGAATAGTTTGCACCTGAAAGACATTGCGGTCTATTCCGGGGAGATACTTTAAGTGGACAGAGAGATATTGTGTAGTACACTACACCCATTGCAGAGTGTGCAGTATACTATATATTATTTTCTTGAACTGCTCTACTGTTTACAATTTCCGAGGAAAGTTTGTTCCAGGTAGAATAGATCGTTTATTTGAAAACATGTTCACAAATACAAGTGCTGAAACTTTATGTTCATATTTTATCACCAACCAACTTTACTTCTAAACTGAATTAATGAAATCAATAAATACATGTGGCACTCCAAAGACTCGAACCTAGGATACTCACACCGAAATTCCGCGCATTTATACCTAATTGCCAGCTATTGTTGCGTGTTGTATATACTGTATATTGAGGCTAAAACTTTTGTTATAATCCACACAATCAAAAATTTTAAATATTTTAAACATTTCAATGAGTTGACCTCAAAGTCTGTGTGTTTCCAATGGTAAGATATTAAGAGTTCTCAGCCGGCCCTCATAGCTCAGTCTTTTGATCTATAGAATAAGCTTTGTAGCTCTAGCTTATACTCTTTTCAGTCGAACTATATCTTTCCTGAGTGCTGAATCGAACAGCATATTACAGGGGAGGCCGTATTAGAGCATTGCAAAGTGTAAAGACTATCTTCTTATTTCTAAGCTTAAATTGCTTCATAATATACTCAAATAGTTTATGGGCTTTCTTCTGTAGTTCAGTGCACTTCTAGGAAAACTTTACGTCACTGCTGATCAGAACATCCAAATCCTTTTACAAGTCAGTCACTTCCAGAGCCATCCCTAATAGCAAATAGCCTGGTTTAGGGTTTAGTTTGGTCAATGTGCATCACCTTGCACTTCTTTCATGTTTAGTGGCATATGTCATGTCTCAGACCATTCACCCAGTCTGTTTAGGTCCATTCTCACCTGTTCAACCCTTTAGGATCCTTCATTTTTACTCCAAGTGTAATGTCATCTGCAATCTTGGAGATCACACTCAACAGACCAATATCGATGTCATTGTCATTATGCTAACCAGCAGTGGGCCAAGGACAGATCCCTGTGGCACTCCAGAAGTGACTGGAACCCACTCAGAAGAAACACTATTGATACCCACTTGTTGCTGTCTAACTGTTAGCCAACTTTTTATCCAATTTGTTACCCCTGTACTGATACCTAGTGCACTCACTTTTGATATAGCCTACAATGAGGCACTTAGTCAAAAGTGTTTTACAAATCTAAGTAATGGATATCTATGGCTCTACTTTTGTCATACTCACTCAGCATATTATGGAAATATTCCACACAATTGGAAAGACATGGTCAGTGTCACCTGAAACCTTGGGAATCTGTTATTAAGTAGTCAGGTTAACTGGCCGATAATTCCTGGGACACTCATGATCCCCTTTGTTAAAGATTGGGGTCACATTGACCAGTTTACAATATTCAGGGACCTCTCCAGTTTATAGGATTTATTGAAGATTTCTGCCAAGAAAGGTGCAATTTCATATCGCACTTCTTGTACAACTCGGGTAAGAAAGCCTTTTGGACCAGATTACTTATTTTTGCTACATCTTCTGGGGTACATCTTCACCCTCATCCACTATTCCTGAACTGGGTAAATTACTGGTATTTTCCCTCGAAAACACTTAGGCAAAATAGTCACTTAGAGATTTAGCTATTTCAGTGTCAGAGGTTTGTAGTTGGCTTGTTGGATCATTTAGAGGATCAATGCTTCTTATGAGTGGTTAATTACTGTTCACATAGCTGAGGAACTAGTTACGACTCTCTTTGCAAAAGGTTGCAACCACAGGTTATTCATTCCTCTTTGCTTCCTATTTATGAGATTTTACTCTTCTACACATAATTTTGAAGTAATCTTGATCTCCTTGTTCCTGATTTCTGTTGTCCTTTCTGTCTGCAACTTTTCTCTCTCTAATTGCTGAAGCAATATCACTTGTGAACCATTGTGGTTGAAGTGAATTTGGTAAGCTTAGTGAGAACGAATGCAGTTTGTCAATCCATAAACTGTTCTTTGAATGAGTACCAAATATCATTAAAATCCTCACCATCAAGTCTGATTTGGGATAAGCTTCCCATAATACCATCAACATTTGCTAGACGGGAATCTAGTTTCGTACTCAGAGGACTGGTGTGTCTGATGCAAGAGTTGCGAAGAAGAAGAAATAACCTAACTAAATTATGGTCACTACCTCCGAGTGATTCGAAGAGAAGTGGGTCACACTTTCTTCTTCTGTGGTGAACACAAGATCTAGTATACTGTTGCCTCTAGTTGTTCGTTCACCCACTAGGTCAAAACGTTATCATTAGCAAAGTCAACAAGACACTTACCTTCAGCATTGTCAGTTCTTGCTTCCCCATTTATCAGGCAATTTAGAGTCACCTAAAATCACACTAGTCTTGCTGTCGATAAGACCACTCAGTCTTGTATTCAGAGGTTCATCCTTTTCAACATGTTGGTGTGGTGGCCTGTACACCATCACAACCCTGTAGGTAGAGTTACCTAGATTGAGTTTTGCAACTAATAGTTCATGATCTGACCTGATCTTGCAGTCAATTGGATTTAAACATTCTCTCATGTACAGCTACTAACAAATGTGCTTGAGCTATTGCGAGTTTCTTTTTGCAAAGATATCTATATATAATGGTGTGCATATAAAATCAGCTAACTGATATCACAGTGAATCCAGGATTCAGTGATAGCCACTATAAGGAAGCACTCTGTAGTCAACAATGAGAGAGAGAGAGAGAGAGAGAGAGAGAGAGTGTGAGTGTGTGAGTAGAGTAGAGTGTGTTTAACTACCCTTTTTTTTGCATAGAGTAAGATAGAGATGTGGGAGGACGGAGAGATAAATCAAGATCTATACATTTTTCTGAGAAAGATGTTATAGAATATTACTGCAAAGGATTAATTTTATTAGGAATGGACAAGATTTTAAGAAAGGATGAGATGGTGTGATAAGATGGGAAACATGAGGATAAAAACAAGAATAAGGCATGCCAGACAGAAGAGGAAGGCTGTAAAATGATTGATTAAGATAGGAGGGCAGAATGTGATTGAAGAGGATATTAAAATACAAAAACATGAAATAAATTATTATGTCAGCGCCGGTGACATGAGACATGTTATGAAATGTAAACTGTGAACTTAGCATTATTATTTTGTGTATTTAGATCCAAAAACACCGGAAAGAGAGGCACATATTATTGTCAGTTCTATATTCCCCCCCCCCCACCCACACACAAAATATATAGACAAATAGACAATATAAACAACTACAGAAGTAAAAACAAATTATATAACAAAACAAATTCAATAACAAACTAATAAAATAACAACAAATGCAAGGATATTAACAAATACACGATATAAACACATTCAACATTATAAACAAATACAGTACAACAATACAATCAAATATAATATGAACAAATACAACTATATAAACAATTACAGCAATATAAACAAATCAAACATTATAATTATACAAATGTTAATTTTGTAAAGGCCAACACATAAACACGAACAGTCATGAACGAGGCTCATGGGTGTGAAGGTAGTTTAGAAATATTTGTTTATTTAAGGATGCAATTTGTGGAACATACAATTAGTCATATCCATATGAATTATTCATAATGTATTGTTTATTATCTCTTGAAATACGGCCAACACTTCTAACTAGCTGCCCATAATAGTCAGGTGGCTTAGCGATGTTATCGTTACACGGCGGATAAAAGCACCAAATTTGGTATGAGGTTTCGTTAGGGTCTATTAATGAATTTTAGAAGGGGTGCCCTCAGAAAATTTTAAAAATATATATAAAAACCCTATATTGAAGATGTAAAAAGAGCATTTTTCTCAAATCATAAAAATCGTAATTAGACGATATTGGTTGAAGATACATTAAATCTGATACCACATTTATGAAAGGAAATTAAATTTTGCATCTCTTTTTATCCCATACACTTTTTGTATTTGATTCACCGTTTATGAGATATTGATTTTTTGTTTAGTTTTTGAGCGAATTTTTATGAATTGTAATAAAACGATATTGGTTAAAGATACATTAAAATTGAGACCACACTTAAGAAAGTAAATTAAATTGTGCATCTTTTTCATTCGTACCACTTTTTTGATGTGATTCACCGTTTAGAAGATATTGAGTTTTTTCCAATTTGTTATTATTTTGTTGTTGTTGTAAACAATTTAAATTTTTAAGAGTAATATCATTATAGGCATTACATGGATAGGAAATTGTATTCTATACTCTAATATTTTATTATTATTGAAAACATCCATGAAAAATATATTTCCATAACAAATGTACAAGACTATAAACTGTTATATACCCGTAAGTAATTACAATCATTGTAGCGACAGAACTTAATTTTAATTTAATTGCAAATTATGTTGTTTATGAAAAATTATTGAAATCAATTCAGTATCTCCCACAGCAACTGTTAGGCAAATGCCTGCCCTATGTCACGTAGGACCTTCATCCTCCCCTTTATGCTGCCGTCCTATTTATTGAATACATTTGCACTTACAAAGTGGTGAACAATCTACTTTTGCTTTAACACACTTGCAGACAGAGCAGTCCCCTTTGCAGGAGCATTTGATCAGCTCCCTGCACGATCTGGAAACTTCTGGAATTTGAAAGGTGTTCTCACTGGGTCCTTTCTAAGACCACCAACAAGTTCTCTGCCATGCCATTTGATCAGGCTCACGAGCAGAACAAAATTGTGAAAGGTTCAGGCGGTATTGTAGGGCTCACGCAAAACCCTGTTGCTTTTCGACGATGGATACTCTCGGGGCCAGAGATTTCCAGACTGCTGAAGCAGTTTGAGGAAGAATACCGTCCTGATGATGATCCAGAGTCCCCTGAGAACTTCCAGCACCATGAGCAGGATCTCTCGACACAGAAGACCTTCCAGAGACAGGTTAATAGCCTCTCCGAAACTATCAGCAGAATGGGCAATCCCTTCTTGGATGACTTCCCAGATCTAGTAAGCCTTGACAATCGTAACTGTACAGACAAATCCGCAATAGTCTCACTGCACACCCTGGAGGATAAAGGCAAGAAACAGTACCAAAAATGTGTCAAGAATGTGCTTGATGAGCGCAGTCACTCCATTCATGACCCAATCAAGAGGAAGAGCTCTTCAGGAAACATCAACGCAAGGTAACATCTAAGCAAGGAAAGAAGATCAAAGTGCTTCAGAACAATGTGGAACTCTTTGGTCAGCTGTACATATCTGTGCAGAACCGGGAAAGTGACTTGGAAGAGTTTTTTGCACACGAGATACAGTCCTTCCCTCCTTCCCTCTCAGATTTTGGCAAGCTTTATTTGCCAAAAACGAAGTCTGACCTGTTGCAATGTCCTGAGCAGCCCGGGCAAACAGAGCCACCCTCAACTTATGACTGCACAATCCTGGATGGTGCCGTCATCGTCCACAGCCTGTCAACCACCAGTGTCAGTACCTTCCATGAGTATGCAGACATGGTATTCATACCATACCTGAAGAAGCAGCTGCAGGCTGCCACGAGGTTGGATATTGTGTGAGACACATACATACCAGACAGTTTGAAGGAGTCTAGCCGGGAAAAGAGAGGCAAGGGCTTGTGCAGGAAAGTATCAGGCAAGACAAAACTGCCAGGAAATTGGATGGACTTCCTTCGTGACCCAACAAACAAGGAGGAGCTATTTTCCTTTTTGACTTCCAAAATTGAAGAGTTCAACTGGCCACCAGCCAAAGCTGTATATGTCACATCAGGGAAAACTGTGGTGTTTATCAGTGCCAGCACCCCCATGCAAAACTGCAATCATGAGGAGGCGGACACCAGAAGTGTGGTCCATGTAGTGCATGCTTTGGAGCATGGAACAAAGACTATTCAAGTGCGTACTGTAGACACAGACGTTGTAGTCATCCTTGCAGGGACATTTCAGGACCTGATTGCGACTCGTCCTTTGGCCAACATATGGGTAGCCTTTGGTATGGGCAAAAATTATAGGTTTTACCACATAAACTCTATTTGTGCAAGCCTCCGGGAGCCCAAATCACGAGCATTACCTGTGTTTCATGCATTTTCAGGTTGCGACACAACCTCTGCCTTCAACGGCAAGGGTAAGAAATCGGTTTGGCAGGCTTGGCAGGTTTATGAAGACATTACAGAGACATTTGTGTATCTCGCTGGTCATCCCTTCCAGTTACTGGATGTCGAAGACGAACATTTCAAGAAGCTCGAGAGATTGACTATCATACTGTATGACAGAACCAGCCCTTTGAGCTCAGTTAACGAAACAAGAAGGGAGCTCTTTTGTCAAAAGAATCGAGCAATGGATAGACTGCCACCCACCAGTGATGCGCTGCTGCAGCATGTCTGCCGTGCAGTGTATCAAGCAAGAATCTGGACGACCAGCACACAAACACAGCTTTTGGTTCCTTCTCCATAGGATTTTGGCTGGACCAAGGTATCTGAGTCATGGGTACCTGTTTGGATGACAATTCCAGAAGTTTCCAGATCGTGCAGGGAGCTGATCAAATGCTCCTGCAAAGGGGACTGCTCCGTCTGCAAGTGTGTTAAAGCAAAAGTAGATTGTTCACCACTTTGTAAGTGCAAATGTATTCAATAAATAGGACGGCAGCATAAAGGGGAGAGGATGAAGGTCCTGCGTGACATAGGGCAGGCATTTGCCTAACAGATGCTGTGGGAGATACTGAATTGATTTCGATACATTTTCATAAACAACATAATTTGCAATAAAATTAAAATTAAGTTCTGTCTCTACAATGATTGTAGTTACTTACGGGTATATAAAAGTTTATAGTCTTGTACATTTGTTATGAAAATATATTTTTCATGGATTTTTTCAATAATAATAAAATATTAGAGTATAAAATACAATTTCCTATCCATGTAATGCCTATAATGATATTATTCTTAAAAATTGATTTTTTTTACAAAAATAAATAAAAAAATAACATTGGAAAAACCCTCAATATCTTCTAAACGGTGAATCAGATCAAAAAAGTGGTTCGAATGAAAAAGATGTAAAATTTAATTTCCTTTCTTAAGTGTGGCCTCAATTTTAATATATCTGTTACGTCGGGCTATAATATTTCTATTCCCTTGATACAGTCCGTAAAACAATCCAATAATGGTTTGATGGACTTAGATATACTTGACAGGGACGTACCTAGTAGATTCTATATGCAATATAAATGGTATTCAATAGGTCAAAAAGGTACTCAATAACAACACAATCAAGAACATATATGAGTGTTTTATTTAATAAGCATGGGTGGATAATAATTATAGGGATCATAAAGGTAGATCCGATAATGGTAACAAATATAATTATATTATTCTTACTTCAGAATATTGTTACTGTTACTAGAGTAACTCAACAGTGAGAATCTAGTATCAATTATGCAAAAATAGGAAAGTACACCCAATGATATTATACACGTAAATAAGAATGGACCTTCAATACAATAATAAATGAGGGTCAAGTATCTTCCGTAATCACGAGAGACTTCAATGCTCTAGGTAATGATCCTAAAGTTACTATTTAGAGAGTTGATGTTATAAATATTGACTCGAGGTTTGGCGAGTCCCGCGTATAGCTCTAGGGTGAGACTTAAATATGACCCCGTGAATTCACCTTGGGGTGAGGTCACTGGGAAGGTCACTAGCTGGACTGTTCTAGTGATAAATACTTTTTCTAGTTAGTGCAACTATATTCTTGGTAGGAATGCGATGTTAATTTATATTATTGCAATGGAATGAGATTATTCTTTGTGATAAACGAGAAGTATAAAATAACTCAAAAGGTGAATTTATATTTTATCACAGAATTATATTACTTGAACATATGCTATGATAACGACCCAAGCTTAGGAATTCGTCTTTCTATATTTTCTTATGTAATGCAAGGTAATAACGTTAATTTGACAAGAGTGGAAATAGAGTTTATTACTTCTACTTGATGGTATTAATTATATCAAAATGTAATCTTTAAATATACGGTATAATTGTAATTAAGACAACACGGTAAGATAGACAAAATAACTAACTGAGTCCCATTAGCCTCAGACTTGAATGAACACTATAAATTAATATTAATAACTAGATCTGAACAGGTTAACAGATATCGATCAATAGATAGTAATTAAATTGGCACTAACGACGAAGTTTAGCTCATTGATATTCAAAGCAATATCAGAATCGGTTCTGAACGAGTTAACAGAGCGATGGGAATAAAATGCACAAGTATAATTAGTACATGGGGCGTAAGCGACGAAGTCCTACTCATTGATACTTAAAACAGGCAGTATCAGAATCGGTTCTGAACGAGTTAACAGAGCAATGGGAATAAAATACACAAGTATAGTTAGTGTACAGTGTGGTGGATGAAAGTGAGACGAAACACTGAGGGAAAGAATTCCTAAACACGGTATTCGAAATATCACAACATCAAGATTCACAAGCACATAAAAGCACGTTTATAAAATATATTTCATATGCGATTAGTTAGCGAAAGGTTAAAGGAATTACACTATGCACTCGTTGGAAAATTGGGTGTAGGTTCTAGGTAAACGGTGAATATGAGAAAAGATTGATTACGGAATACACTATGACTTCAACTTACCAACAATAAATCAAAATACATGTAATCAGTAAATCTGCGAGCGTGTGGTCTGAATAGATTGTTTTTAACACGGTTATATAACGTATGCATAAATTATAAATTAGCAAATGGTCTTGAACACAGAGCAAAGCTTAAAGGCAAAATTAACACAGAATAATACAAGTTCCGAAGGATGATTGATTTACGCACGTATGAGCCCTAAAGCACAGATCACAATTAAATCAGAGCACAACACGTTTCACATATTTACCTAATCAATACCTCACAATAATAACCAACAAAAGAGACACAGAAACACTTAAGTACTGGGAGGGCAGGGGAGGAGAGTACTGGTCTGGTCGACGTAGAGGATAGTAGACCGCACTGCAGGGCTGTTTACATCACTCGAGCAGGGGTCCTGGGTTCAGGGCGGTTTAAGTCACTCGAGTAGGAGTCCTAGATCCAGGGCGTCCGGCAACAGACGGGTATTACCTCAGTAACACAGCAGGTGGTACTTCCAGGAGGTACTCTTGAGGGGGGGGGGGGGGCAGTGTCAATGAACTCGGGGTTATAGGGGTACTGAGGAAAGAGGAAAAGTGATTGTTGTGAGGTACATATATATTCTAGCCTTGGAATTCAGGTATTATAACATGGGCCTGGTTCCAAGGTAGCATTTCAATATACACTGGAGCAACCGTAAGGTCCTGGGTTGCTGTAATAAATATAAAACTCTTATAACCTGTAATGCAACAACTGTGTTGCAGGTCTTCTAATTATCTTGGCATATATATATAGATGATTGTGCTTGTATCACCGTAAGTGTAGGTTTGTAAGGCACTGTTCAGGTCCATTTGCCCCTGTAGTATTCTTGGCGCTGGTGAGTAGATTGCATAAGGGAGTGTTCGGTATACTCCAAATCTGGTTGAACAATACAGGGGGCGTCACTCCTGGTGGAGGCTACGTAGAAGGATGGTTCTAATTGGCTGTCCCAGGGCGGTTGTGGTTGGCTGAGGAACACGGCTTGTGACTGGCTGGGAGAGCACTCCATTCTCTTTGAGGGCTGCCGGTGTGAGAGAGAACTGCTAGGTGTGGTCGGAGGGAGGACTCTGGTAGATGTCCTCGCTGTCTTCTCTGGTGCTTAGATGTGGAAGGTGTGGTTATGCTGGCTATTCGATGCACCGTTGGTTCTGGCATATGTCCCAAACCCGTCATCTCAGTATCTTTAACCAATATCGTTTTATTGCAATTCAAACAAATTCGCTCAAAAACTAAAAAAAAACTCGATATCTCGTAAACGGTGAATCAAATACAAAAAGTGTATAGAATACAAAAGATTCAAAATTTAATTTCCTTTCATAAATGTTGTATCAAATTTAATGTATCTTCAACCAATATCGTCTAATTACGAGTTTTATGATTTGAGAAAAATTATCTTTTTCCACCTCCAATATAGGGTTTTTATATATATCTTTTAAATAATTTGGTGCTTTTATCCGCCGTGTAACGGTAATGGCAAAATTTGACGCTAAGCCACCTGACTATAAGAACACGGTATGATCCCCGTCGTCAGTAAAGTGCAAGTGGTCAATAATGAAGTTTTAAAGCAGTTTGAGTCAGAGAAAATATGTTGAGAAATGAAAAGAATGAGAAGCTTTGAAACGGTGGGGGGGGGAAGTTAGTAATTAAAGCGAGAGAGAGAGAGAGAGAGAGAGAGATATCACTATTCACATGATCAATCCTCTCTAAACTTCTCGCGGGAATGTATATACACGATCTCTATCTATTGCTGGACGCCGTGATCCCCAAAGGGGTGGCCACGAATGAATCGCCCCATGCACCTCTCTCCCTAGTCAGTTGGCGCCCCTCCTCCCATCCAGCACCTCTTTCACGCATATACTTCTTAACTCCAACCTCTCTCTCGGTTTACCTCTCCCTCTTTGTCCTTGCACTTCACTCTCGTACACTCTCTTCGTCATTCTCTGACTTTCCATAATGTTCCACATGGCCGAATCATCTCCAGGTGTTCCTTTTCACTTTCCAGCACATCTAAATCCACACCACACTGCGCTCGTACTTCCTCCTTCGTCTGTCTATCCGTCCATGTAACTCTGCACGCACTTCTCAAGCAATTCATTTCCAACCCTCTCACTTTTGGTTTGTGTCTCTCCATCAACGTCCATGTTTCACTCCTGTAAGTCAATGTCAGGATTACCACACTATCATGCAAGGACTTCTTTACTTCCGTGCTGACCACCCTATTTCTTGTTACAGCTTTCAGTGTTCCTACAACCCTCTTCCCCTGTTGCACCCTCTCCCGTCATAAAACACACTTCTCGACCAAACCACAACCATGGAGAGAGAGAGCGAGAGAGAGCGAGAGCGAGAGCGAGAGCGAGAGAGCGAGAGCGAGAGCGAGAGCGAGAGAGCACTATTCACATCATCCATCCCGTCCAAACCACTCTTGGGAAGGTAAACGTAACCACTGCCACAAAAGACGCTCCTCGACCAAACCACAGCCATTGATACCACATAGACCTTTCTACAATAATCGGTGGAATCTCCCTGGAAAGATGCGGTTGGTCAAGTCATCGAATCCCTGGAGAAGAAAAATTAGGTTGAGTGACACTTCTGGAGAGAGAGAGAGAGAGAGAATGAATGAATGAATGTGCGTAGATAACTAGATATACATAGATACACTGGTCTTACAATTCTTACTTTCCCATCGAAGTTATCAACACTTATTTTTAGCACCGGAGTAATTTGTGTTTCTATTGTTTTCTCTTGGTCTTTACGCACACTCGGAAAAGACGTCATATTATCAAGCTATTCTCTCTCTCTCTCTCTCTCTCTCTCTCTCTCTCTCTCTCTCTCTCTCTCTCTCTCTCTCTCTCTCTCTCTCTCTCTCTCTCTCTCTCTCTCTCTCGCTCTCTCTCATTCTTTTGATGATTCTGGTATCTGAACAGGTTTTCAGTCATTGTATTAATTAAAGCGTAGCCCGAGGCTGAGGGTCCGTGTCAGTTTCGTCCTCCGATCATATCTCAGGCGGTGGGTTTTTTATTATTTTTCCTGGCCCCCACAACAGTTTTATGATGCAAACATAAGTCTTACCGTAATTGTATACATTGCAAACATAAGTCTTACCGTAATTGTATACATTGCAAACATAAGTCTTACCGTAATTGTATACATTGCAAACATAAGTCTTACCGTAATTGTATACATTGCAAACATAAGTCTTACCGTAATTGTATACATTGCAAACATAAGTCTTACCGTAATTGTATACATTGCAAACATAAGTCTTACCGTAATGTATACATTGCAAACATAAGTCTTACCGTAATTGTATACATTGCAAACATAAGTCTTACCGTAATTGTATACATTGCAAACATAAGTCTTACCGTAATTGTATACATTGCAAACATAAGTCTTACCGTAATTGTATACATTGCAAACATAAGTCTTACCGTAATTGTATACATTGCAAACATAAGTCTTACCGTAATTGTATACATTGCAAACATAAGTCTTACCGTAATTGTATACATTGCAAACATAAGTCTTACCGTAATTGTATACATTGCAAACATAAGTCTTACCGTAATTGTATACATTGCAAACATAAGTCTTACCGTAATTGTATACATTGCAAACATAAGTCTTACCGTAATTGTATACATTGCATTACCGTAATTGTATACATTCATAAGTCTTACCGTAATTGTATACATTGCAAACATAAGTCTTACCGTAATTGTATACATTGCAAACATAAGTCTTACCGTAATTGTATACATTGGGGCACAGCATAATGTGGAAAATGGACCGTTGTTATTTCAGTCCCAGACAGACGGCCGTGTTGACAAAACAATACCGTATTTGTATAGGTCATAAACATACCTAACCACCATTATTACTAGTAATTTACTGTCTTATTGCCATACATTTTAAGTATGATACATTTACGAAGTTGCAATATTGAGTATGGTTTTCGGACGTCATAATTTAGTGTTAATTGTACGGATATTAAGTACAGTGCATTGAACTGATGCATCCAGGATTTATGGTGATAACCTAAATATAATGTGTATACAATACATGCTTACACTCTTGTTACACTGCAGAGCAGGGCATTCTATATGTGTTGTACGCTTGTGTGTGTATGTGTTTATGTGTGTGTAATTGTCGGTTTATTGTTAACATGCAGCCGTGAGGGTGAAAATCTACAGAGGTTTTCTTAATCTACGTACATTACAATGCTTATTCTACCTTAACTATGAGGTCACATGTCACATGTGATCTTTGGAGACCGTGAGGTGCCGAGTTCCCACCATAGTACATACGCAGATGCACTGATAAGAAGTACGTGTAGGCAAACACAGGCTGATAGTTGAGCAGCTTGGCTAGCAAGGAACCACGATACAATCCTCTTCATTGGGATTGCTGAACAAAAACTTTAGGATTCGGGGTGATTCGAACCCTCGACCTGTGTGTGTGTGTCTGTTTGCGTTTATGTTTCTGAGTGTGTGTGTGTGTTCCACAATATGTCCCAAACTTTATATAACTTCGAAACGCATTGTCCTCATATTCTCATTGGTATATTATATTTGTATATTATGTAATCTATGGTCCAGTGTGAACTCATGCTTTACAATGACTAGAGTAACAGAGCTGAAGAAACGCATACCCGTATACCGAAAGGGTTAATAATGACAGATGCACAGTTAATTTGTGTTTGTCAATCTTCTATTTACTGGAGTGTGTTCAGGCTTCAGAGGTGACAATACTTCTTCGAAAACCTTATTGATAATTTGTGTGAGATCTTGAGAAAAGGACATTAGCTTGTTACTTGTACGGCGTGGAATATTCTTTTTAATCCAGCGAATTGTACATGATCACAATGAGCTACAGAACTCACTGGAGTTTCTAGCCTGCTATTTTTCTCTCTCTGGGTTGTATTCATTCGGCCCCATTCAGCCTACTGTTTTAAGACGTTTATCTCCATCCAGGTGTCGATTTATACCTTGCGAGCGATACCGAGCCACCATATTTTGGATAATGAGTTAGATAGCTGGCTAAATTTGTACATTTTCCGATAGAAAATTGTCTCCGGCGAAGCCGGATTTCTCCATGAAATGTTGGCTCGCTATCGCTTGCCAGGACAAAATCGACACCTTGGTGGGGATAAATATCTTAAAACAGTAAGCTGAATGGGGCCAAATGGATACAACCAAGAAAGAGAAAAAAGCAGGTCACCCCCCCTTAAAGGGACCAAGTGCAAATTCCCATACAAAAACGAAAAGAACCATTATCACGGGCTATTTGAAAAGAACCATTATCACGGGCTATTTGAAAAGAACCATTATCACGGGCTATTTGAAAAGAACCATTATCACGGGCTATTTGAAATCTATAAATCAAGGCATAGTGATAGTAACCTAAAATTACCCAGTTTATGAGTAAGATTGTCGACACACTTACGAATTTGTCTGTACAGTCACTTACCATAGCTATACCCATTTGTCTGTACAGTCACTTACCATAGCTATACCCATTTGTCTGTACAGTCACTTACCATAGCTATACCCATTTGTCTGTACAGTCACTTACCATAGCTATACCCATTTGTCTGTACAGTCACTTACCATAGCTATACCCATTTGTCTGTACAGTCACTTACCATAGCTATACCCATTTGTCTGTACAGTCACTTACCATAGCTATACCCATTTGAATCTGTACTGAACCCAAACGAGACCAGGCACTTAGTTTACCCAAAGGTCAGAAATTAACCCCTTCTGTACCGGGGACGTATTTTTTATTTGATTTCAGCTGCATTTATACGATTTTATGAAACTTAGGAAGGATATACTGTATAGTAGCTAAGAGGATTAATTGAGATAGTCTGCAGCCTTTTAATGGGTATACGTCCTTCATAAGCTGAACAAAATCGTCTAAAAGTTGTTCGAATTTAATGAAAAGCACATGACCGGTACAGAAGGGGTTAACATTCAATGTGTATACTTCTCATGCTTTACAGTTATAGAGTTGCCACAACATGAGCCTGGGATAGATATTGTGGAGACCTTGTGGTACTTAAATACCATTAAGGGGGGATGGGCCGGTTTTCTGGACCATTTTCTCCCTCATGTTTAGCCCTATTAGTTTTCAGATGTTAAGATGTTTGCCCCATTAGTTAGTCAATTTTAAGACCTTTCGCCCCATTTCTTCGTCAATATTTAGACCTTTCGTACTATTTAGGTGTCGATTTTTTCCCTGGCGAACGATAGAGAGCCTGTAATGTTGGAAGAACCGGCTTTCGGCCGGGACATTTTTCTACCGAAAAATGTACAAATTAATCTAGAAGGGGGATATAATGGATGTTTTTTTTTTTTTAATTTGATGGAGGTCTAGGGAGGAAACTAGAAAAATGATGAGTACATGCAAAACTCGCCCAAAAAGTGAACCATCCCCCTCAAGTAACACCCCGTTCTTAACATTAATCATCAATTACAAATCCCAATGCACTCGAATAAACTAATGAAAGCATATTATGGTCCTCCAGGTTAACAGGTTAATGAAAGCATATTATGGTCCTTCAGGTTAACAGGTTAATGAAAGCATATGGTCCTCCAGGTTAACAGGTTAATGAAAGCATATTATGGTCCTCCAGGTTAACAGGTTAATGAAAGCATATTATGGTCCTTCAGGTTAACAGGTTAATGAAAGCATATTATGGTCCTCCAGGTTAACAGGTTAATGAAAGCATATTATGGTCCTTCAGGTTAACAGGTTAATGAAAGCATATTATGGTCCTTCAGGTTAACAGGTTAATGAAAGCATATTATGGTCCTCCAGGTTAACAGGTTAATGAAAGCATATTATGGTCCTCCAGGTTAACAGGTTAATGAAAGCATATGGTCCTCCAGGTTAACAGGTTAATGCACAACATTATCTCAAAAGGGTAAGCTCAAACTTCAACCTCAACGAATATATAAACCTGTGGAAGCATTTTTTTTTTTTTTTTTACTTTTTCACATCACTTGTTCCAGGTTCATGTCTTGGTAGCTGTACCTTAGAACGACATTACCACTTATCTGATTGACTCTATACACACATACAATATTGCTCCGATGAGTTGTTAGACAAAGTTGTTGCATTTCACTAGTTATGATTTGGTTAGATAGGCTAGATATGGTTAGGCTATTCCAGGCTAATTAACCCTTACCGGGTATTTTCCCTAGAGTGACGATAGTGGCCTGATTAGTAGAAAACGAATTGCACGATCATGTAACTTTTCATAATCGCCTCTGTGATAGAAATACATTTTTGTTATGCCTAATTTCGTGCATTTTAGCTGTTTCATAAGCTCAAAGCATTTTTAGTAAGTGGTAAACGAATTGCTACGGTCGTGGCTAATTCATAATCACCTGGGAGACGAAAATACAAAATTATCCCTATTCACATAATTTCGAACTTATTAATACGTTTCATCTCCACACAGAATGTTAGTGGGGAGTGTAAGGGGTAATGTAGGTGTTACTATAATGCTTAACGATCAGAACTCGGTGGCATAAAATATACTAGCGCTCAGGTCACCATAACACAACCCTTTCTTTCAAATGACGCCAATTTACTTTTCATTCGTCCTACTTCCAGAGGATTGTATTCAACTTGCGTGATGGGCTGGTCTATCAGAGTGAGAACTGAGCGAGCTCTGCCATACCCATAGCTTACTCTGACTGTTCCTTTTACTTATATATTTTCTAGATCTCAAGCGACGGCGTCTCTTCCGGGGATTTACCTCCCAATCTCCCAACCTAGAGGTTGGCAGATTGGAATCCAAAGCGTCACATTTTTACTTTGCCCCTCAACTTTCTCTTCATAATTGCCGAGGGGCATAGGACCCTGGGTGGGGCTTTGGTTTCCCAGGCGTTTCCGCACCCTCCTCAGCTCCCCGCCATGGAGTGGCTTCGGTTACCCAGGCTTTATTGTGGTAGGCAGGGAGGGTTCTGTGGGGGAGCTCGGTTATGGCATGGCCTTGCTCGGGGCCTTGGGGCTGTTCGGCCAGGCAGCCTGGGGAACAGCAACAACAAAAACTTGCGAAGAACCTTTCTGAGATAGGGGGTTGTTTAGATATGCTCTCCCTCTCTCTCCTAAAGGTCACAACTAACTTGAGTATAATCCTCTGACTACTTTATAAAAATATAGGGTTTATATAGGGAATAGAAAAGATATATACGATCATTGTGTTCATTGACAGTGATTTACCTTTCTATCCTTATATTAGAGGTGTTTATTACTCTCAATATACCTCTATTAGGGTATACTCTTATGGACACTTTAATTACCTTGTTCATACCCATATTTTATACAGTGTATACTATATAGCACTAACATAGTACTGGAAATAAATAGTCATCTTGATTATTTTTCAAATGAAAGATTTGTTTCATGCTTCATAATATATACTTTGATGTGTATTTCATATTTGTTATTATTCTTCCGACAATGCTGAGTTTTTGTATCTCGTAATAAACTGTAAGGTAGTACAGTCGGCGGAATAAGTTCATTACCACCCTGTGATTTTCAATATTCAAGTATTATATATTGCTGGGAACTGTTTAGAAATAATAATTCAAATGTAAGTCACTCAAAAGTTTGTAAAAATATGCAAAGGAAAGTTTATTCGAAATTTGATCATACCATTTATATTTGCACAATGAAAATTATGTGGTGGTAATGAACTTATTCCGACGACTATTCATACTGTATATTATGCCAACGAAAATAATAGCTGCGATCACCACCACCCCAGCTACCATAACATGACACAGAAGCCTCCTTGAGAAAGATCTAGAGGGCCTATCCTGCGTAGAACAGCCCACACGCCAGCTACCGCTAAAAGATCGTGCCTTCGACCACTACCACAATCACGGCAGAGACGGAGCGAGCCCATCTAGCTCTCAACTTTTTCTATCTAAACAACGAAGAGGAACGAGACGCTATGACCAACAAACAAGCAACCAGCATCAATTACAGCCCTTTCGATATTTGGTCACTGCTAAGTGTGATACTAGTGTTGCTAAATTTGATAGTAGCACTTTCAGTCCATGACTGACCCCTCTGCTAGGTGTGATACTAGCCTTGCTAAGTTTGATGCTAGCCCTGTTAAGTGTGATACTATCTCTGTCAGGTCCAAGACTGACCCTGCCAAGCTTGCTGGCAATAGGTTGTGTGCGACACTGACAAAAGTGCTACCTGTGGTACCAATAAGACAATTAACTCACACACAGAGTCATAGACTGGCCATACCGTAGCAGAGACTCACCGCTATGCCCTCTTTATCCTGTGGTTTGATACCTGGCGGGAAGACAGCTTGTGGTTTGATACCTTGCGTGAAGACCAAGAGCAGCTTTGAGGAAAGAATTCAAATCTGATGACTTCCAAGTCCTTAAGTAGAAACCTGACAGAAATAAACCGAAATAGACCGACCCTCACCACCAACGCAAATCGAAAAACTGCTAAGTCCCTCGACGCTAGGAAAGTCACTCATATGCAGTATATATATCACGTAGTGTGTCTCTAATCTCTTCCTTGCCATAAGTATTTATCCCTTCAGGAATACACAACTCAGGCACTGTCCTTCCTATCTCCTATTTAATATTATATGTTTATGATTGGACACTCTGGTACCAATATAAATATATAGATATTTAATTATAGGAATTAAATTTGGCATAATCAACACCTGCAGTGTACACTATATTTTAGTGACTTCTGTATAGCAAAATATTATTTTTCTTCGCGAATATCATAACTATAGTCAAGTGATTAGAGAAAACGTGCATCAATAGAGATGCGGGCAGGCTAACTATTACATACCTCAATTCTTGAAACTAGAAATTCAAGTATTCAAATTCACCATTTGCCTAAGATTATAATTCTGCAATTTAATTGTATTAATGTCACCATGTGTCATACATGTGAAGCTTGATTCAGTCTAAGAACCTACGTGATTATTTTATTTCCTAAATACAATTTTGCAAGATTGTACGCTTATCTCCAGTTACACATTCAAGTACGTGAACGTATAAGCGCTAATTAACTCAAGTACACTATGAATGTATTCTATTAGAATGTATTGTATTGTTGTATATTATGAATTGTATGATTAAGTAATTGATATCATACCGTCTCGTTGTGTGAGACCGCATAGTCTGTGTGTAAATAAAGTGTTGTTCTTTACCTATTGTATAACTTGCCTTGTGTTTGTTATTGTAGTTATTGTTATCCTTAGTTTCTCCCCGTTAGAAGAACTCACAAATACTAGTTTTGTCTAAGCATAATATTGTAAGACTTCCGATAGCCTCGATTATTATTATTTATTTTTGTCAGCAACATTAATTTTGTGTTACATGGAGGGATAGACAGACTAATGAGGAAGTAAGAAGGAGGTGTGGTGTGGAGGTAGATGTGCTGGAAAGTGTGAAAAGGAACAACTTGAGATGGTTCGGCCATATGGAACGTATGGAAAGCGAGAGAATGACTAAGAGGGTGTACGAGAGCGAGGTGGAGGGACAGAGGGGGAGAGGTAGACCGAATATGAGGTGGAAGGATGGAGTGAGGAACTACATGAACGAAGGCGGTGCTGGTTGGGGGGAGGGGCGTCGACTGACTGGGGACAGAGGTGCATGGGGGCGGTTCGTTCGTGGCCACCCCCTCCGGGGTCACGGCGTCAGGCAATAGATAGATTAATTTTGTTTTATGATTATGTATGGCATTGTATAATTTATATCGACTATGGTTTTCATGACAAATGTGCAGGTTAATAAAAGAAATATCAGTATATGCAGGATAATTTAGATAAGAAACTAAAGTATGTTTATAATAGCATAATACTTAGATGTACGAGCCTACTCATTAAAGACATGAGTTCGAAACATAATGTATCACATTTTTGGTTGATCAATTAAGATAAGCCGTCGTAATAGTTTGGTATATCGTTAAGCCTAATACATGGTGTCAGTGTATTTAATAGGACGGTGTTCGTGGCCATCTTTGATAATAATGATAACAAGAAAATGCGTTATGAAGATTATTATAATTATAGTCATTATTATTACTATTATTATATGTAATATATATATATATATATATATATATATATATATATATATATATATATATATATATACTGTATATGAGAGAGGGAGAGAGGAAGGGGCGGACATATTCGTTGATAAAATATACAATTACCTGTAAGACATATAGTAGTGAAGTTGACATTACGGCCGTGTAATATATGTAAAGTATGCGAATTAATGAAAGGCATGCTAAGAGCTGGAATGAACAAACAAAGAAATATATATGTTAAGTAGCATGTAATTTGAATATATGCGGTGGCTAAAGAATCTATGAGTACTCCTTGGAAGGCATTCCTTAGGGGTGAAGAACAGCATAGCACCACAGTTATTTGTATTTGATAATAAGCAAGATAAATAACGGTCAAATTGCCTTTAACGAGTGTCACTGCTGTAGAACAAATTGCAATGACAGTAACTATATTTGAGTACAAATGCCTGTATGTGAATAACAGCTATATATAAGTATGAGAGAGATCAACAAGCACAACGAACAACTGTGTTTGGGCTGCTTACTTATACATATACAGTATATATACTGTATAATTATATATTCAAATTAAGTGTTATTGTATGTTATTATGACGGTAGGCATTTATTTTTTAGTATTTATTTATTTACTTATATGGATCCATTGTACATTTTCTTGAGAAGATGGTCACCAAGGTTGACAAAACGGGGCAAAGTTCGACACCTCTTTAACAGAAGTAAATTAATCATGTTCATGTAAGTTCGAAATTAACGTTATATAACTTTTGGATACGTTGGTGACAAATATGCAAATAGTGTAAAATATGAATATTACACATGTACTGTATATGTTAACAACATCTTGCAGCGATAACGAATGACCTGGCAAATCATTGTATCCATTCGGCCCCATTCAGCCTACTGTTTTTCCCCATCCAGGTGTCGAATTATACCTGGCGAGCGATAGCGAGCCACCATATTTTGGATAATGAGTTAGACAGCTGGCTAAATTTGTACATTTTTCGATAGCAAAATGTCTCCGGCAACATCCATAAAATGCTGGCTCGCTATCGCTCGCCAGGGAAAAATCGACACCTGGATGGAGATAAATGTCTTAAAACAGTAGGCTAAATGGGACTGAATGGATACAACCAAGAAAGATAAAACAAAAACAGGTCCCCCCCCCCCCCCTAACTCATTCAGTACGATAACGCCTTCATTTTATCAAGGGTCACTTTAGGTTATTAGGTTAGGTTAGTTTATGAAGGACTATTGACGGTCAGAGGGATAACACTTTCTAATCCCACGTCTTGTAGGTTATTATGATATTCTGTTAATTTGTTATTGAAGATTTTGTTTGCTTTTGTAATTTACGAACTCTGTAATTTGGGTAGCCTCCTTGGCTAACAATAACGCCTTTCTAGCCTTCCTGCAAACACAAAATTACTCGCTCACACCCCTTTCAAGCTAAATTTTTACATTTTGCGATGTTATAATGACAGTGTGGTAATCCCGACACTGACTTATGGAAGCGAAGCATGGACGTTGGTTGAGAGACTCAGACCAAGAGTGAGAGCAGTGGAAATGAATTACTTAAGGAGTGCGTGCGGAGTTACATGGAGGGATAGACAGACTAATGAGGAAGTAAGAAGGAGGTGTGGTGTGGAGGTAGATGTGCTGGAAAGTGTGAAAAGGAACAACTTGAGATGGTTCGGCCATATGGAACGTATGGAAAGCGAGAGAATGACTAAGAGGGTGTACGAGAGCGAGGTGGAGGGACAGAGGGGGAGAGGTAGACCGAATATGAGGTGGAAGGATGGAGTGAGGAACTACATGAACGAAGGCGGTGCTGGTTGGGGGGAGGGGCGTCGACTGACTGGGGACAGAGGTGCATGGGGGCGGTTCGTTCGTGGCCACCCCTTCGGGGATCACGGCGTCAGGCAATAGATAGATAGATAGATAGATGTTATAATGTTCCGGGCCAAAGACCGATTTCTTCTAAGTAACAGGCTCACTATCGCTCGCCCAGCAGAAAAATCGATGTCTGAATGGGATGAAGCGTTTTGTTATCGCCAAACTAATGGAGTGGCACGTCCTAAAATCTCTAAACTATAGTCAAGCCATTTTATGAAGTCAGTTCTCTGCTCATGGATTGGCAGCACTGGAGGTTTGACTTATCAAGTGTAATTTGATACCACGGATAAGATAGCATGTGACCTCTCTCTCTCTCTCTCTCATTTTGTTCAAATTGGGAAGGACCTCATGAGAGAGAGAGAGGTCACGAGCTATCTCATCCGTGGTATCAAATTACACTTCATAAATCGAACCTCCAGTGCTGCCAATCCATGGGCAGAGAACAGACTTCATAAAATGGATTGACTATAGTAGAGCGATACAAGATAAATGCAAAAAGATACCCTACGGTCTTCATAGGATCAAGTAATTTATTATTTACCCCTTTGATCCCTATAGGTTCATCCATAAGCTTAGTATTACGGTCTAAAGTAAGCCAAAATACACTTTATTTATTTTTTATATATATATTCTGTATATAAATACAGTATATATATATATATATATATATATATATATATATATATATATATATACTGTATATATATATATACTGTATATATATATATATATATATATATATATATATATATATATATATATATATATATATATATATATATATATATATATATGTACTGTATATAATGCATAGATGGGTTTAGAAATGGTATGACAACGATAGTTAAACCCTTATAACGCATTTAAGTGTTTACTCTGACTATCAATAGACGATTATATTCAGTTTAGGAAGGCCCTCTAGGAATCAAATAGGTAAAAAAGTGTCAATCATTCCTCTGACCCCCAATATTCCTTCCTTAGCTTAATGGAATCGTCTGTTAATAGCTGTATAAAAATGATGAATAGCGTCCTTGTATCTTGGAAAGGTTATAATATGGCCATAATAATTTGCCATTTATAGGTATAATGGTAGCGTTAAAATCATCTAATATAAGTATAGAAATACCGTATATAATAACATAATGACATTTAAATAATTATCAATATACACAATGCCATTTTGCACCTTTTTCATTACTTGTATATTTCCTGTGTATACCTAAAATGGTTCTAAAATGATGACTGTGTTAGAGTGTTGTTGTGTGTTATGATGAAAGGGTTAAGCATGTTGATATTTGTTATGATATTAATTTTGTGTTAGTAGATTTCAAACTCACTGTAATTATAAGCCTAGCAGAAATGGTGGTGACAGACTGGTTGACATTTGTGGTGACAGATATGATTAAAGACCTGTCAGCTGCTGTGACCTTAACAGAAATGGTATTTTAATTGGCACCAAGTTTTGACAGCTGTACTCCAGCGGCTTTCTTTTTTAGGGATGGTAAAAATACGATGTCAGGGATAGAGAAGAATATAATCAGCTTATTTTTGTGATTTGTTTTATATATTTTTAGACCAGAATTTCACAGTGAGATAGTCTAAAATCCTAACTTATGCTGAACACAATTTAGAATAGGATTGGATGTAAGTAAACTTACATTCAATCATATCTTAATCCTTTTAGATAAAGAATAAAGCTCGCTCCATGTTATCAGTAAACAATAATATGAACAGATAATCGCCAACATGTTGAATAAATCCACAAGTAGGAGCTTGAGCACGTATACAGGAGCATACGAAATGATTGGTCAAACCCAGCATGCCCACGATCCTCCAAGACTTCACATATGTATGTGCTATCAGGGATCATTCGCCGAAGCCTACATCAGCACACACACACACACGCACATATATACATATATATATATATACTGTTAATGAATAATACTAACTTAAAATATATGAAGAATCTAACTTTGTCTCAAAAGAACGTTTAATATGTATAGATAGATCAAGTCTTAGGACATTTAATATAGTTTGTTTAAGTTGTACCAGTGTATTTATGTGTACGCTAATTTAGTTAGCAAAGACATATTGTACATGTGTAATATGTAAGGGGCTGTGCTCCATACTTTTTGTAAAAGTCTGAGCAAAATAAACTTAATTCAATTCAATTCACACACACTAGGTTACTCATATTTTCTGACTTATTTTATGAGAATCTTCCTGGGGTACAGATTTAGAAACTTAATGTTGCAGGGGTGGGAATATATTATTAAATGACGATATGAGTTATATTATGTTAATTTAACATTGCTATATGATTAGATGCTGTTTAATACATTATTAAGCTTCTTGCTTCATAATTGGCAAAGTAGTGCTGATTGGTTTCATAATAAGTTCTCTTCCGTTTTGTTAACAATTATTATAGGTTTGTTTACACCTGTGTTTACTATAACAACGGATATAATGTGCTTAGCCATTTCTGTATACCATTAAATATTTTTAACATTTGATTCGAGCTATTATTTGTCGATTTTACTAAGCTTAAGGTCTTGTGGTACTTAAAAGGATAATTGAAATATATTATACTCCTTTGAATCCTACTGATCCTTCCCAAACTCAATAACATAATTTAATGTAAGCAAGAGTAACATGAAAAAAACCCCGCCATGATTCGGAAAAAGTTAATTTTATGTTTTTGCATGAACTTATCCGCCGGTTTTAGTTTCATGGTATTTCACTCCCCTTTCCTATCTTGTCTTCAATCTGGCCAACCCCGTCCGGTAGATGTGTTTTTTTTTTTTTTTATGCACCCGGTAGTTCGTATATTTGGCAACACTGGTTTTAATCAGCTTAACCGAAACTGTAGTCTCAAATACTTTCATTCCAGTTCATCTGTATATAAATACAACATATCTATTCCTTTAACTCATTTCATATGTATGTAAATGCATATAGTTCATATAAGACTGCCGTGGTGTAATTGATTAAATCGTCGGCTATCGTCCTGATGGTCGATGGTTCGATCCCCACTGAGAGACTAGATATATATATATATATATATATATATATATATATATATATATATATATATATCTAATATATATATACAGTATATATATATATATCTAATATATATATATATATATATATATATATATATATATATATATTTTCTTTAATACATACGAGGTTGAAAGAAATGGCAATTTCTGCGTTGGAAATTTTATTATTCAAAGTTTCCAGGTCTCTGATGAGTTTTCGCTGGGTGGCAGGAAGTAGATGAATGAGATGAGCAAAATTCATGATAGTACAGGGTTACATTAATGTATATGATGATACGATACGATGATACGATGATACGATGATACGACGCGTTTCACTGGACAACCAGCATTATCAAGTAAGGATAGAATGATATAAATACTGGATACTGGTGAGGAAGAGTCCCCATAGTTGAGAAAGTAGAGGTTGAAGTTCAAGGTGAAGTGATGAAAGGTGAAGAGTTGGAGAGGTAAAAAAATAGGTGGGCTGACCACCTTACCATGGGTTCAAAACCACCGTCTACATTAAACCAACTAACACAGGACAATGCCTCAATGGCGATAGTGAATGCCCCCGCCGTTATCTTCTATCCTCCATCTCCGCCTATGTTAGGAGAGCCCTCATGCACTGCTCTACCTGGGCCGACACCCACCAGGAACTAGAAAGACTATCCCAAGTTTTAGTAAATAACGGATACTCCAACTCCGACATCTCCAGCACCATCAACGACCATCTTGAAAAATGGTACACCCAAAGCCCTCCCAACATACCCCTAACCCCCCCCCCCCCCCCCCCCCACCCCCCCAACCACCCACCCCCCGCCCCCCCCCCCCGAAAAAATTAGGACCCCAACCCCCCCCCCACCTTTCCCCCCCCCCCCAATGAAATTAAGATCTTCTACCGCAATTTTATGTCCTCTGAACACAAAAATTACGAGGCCGTCTTAAAAGAAATAATCTCCAAGCATGTCCACCCAACCAACCCGGAAAACAAAATCAAATTAATAATTTATTACAAATCCCCCAAGGCCTCCAACCTCGTTCTCCGCAACAAACCAGCTTCCACCAAGATAAAGAGCCCGATGACCGACGATCACGTCATTTACCAACATACTTGTAATTATGAGGACTGTGGACCTCATTCCTATATTGGTATGACGCAGACTCGTCTTTCACGTCGGTTAACTCTTCACCTTCAGACTGGAGCCATCAAAGACCACTATCTCACCCCTAACCACCCCCACCTCACACGCAACGAGTTAGAGAAACACACCACCATACTCGATAAAGAAAGTGACCCAAGGAGATTACCTATACTCGAAGCATTATATATCCAAGCCTTACATCCCAACATCAACAACCAAACTCTGGACCTTCAGATCCTTCCTTCTGCCAAAAGGCACTTTCCTACAGGACCTAACGCCCCCCCTCGCCCCCCGGTGCCCTTGACGCAGCCCCCCGCGCTACCTCCTTCAGCTTCGTCTTCTGCCGGCGCCACATGTACTACGCAACTTAGGCCACGCCCCTCGACACGCAGCCAATCAGCTTCGACCCCGCCAACCGACCACCACCATCCCGCATCCAGTGCGCATGCGTGAAGTGAAGCGGTTCTATCTTTCTCTCTCCTAGAATACCCCTCCACCAATAGCAGACTTTTGCCCCCTGATTTTCGCCTCCTCTGATCCTCCACCCTCTATATATACCCTTCCTGCACAACCAACACGAGCAATCACAAATGACACAGTTAACTGAAAAATATAAAGACCCAAAGGAATTCTGGAGAATTATTAAAAATCTTAATTCAACACCAAACACAACCCCCAACTATATTTTAGATAATAATGGAGTGAAGGTGTTCGACAATAAGGCAAAGGAAGAAATATTTCGTAATGTGTGGCAGGAGGTATATAAGATAGGCGAGGAGGAGAATGAACAATTTGATAAGCAACAAGAACAAATAGTACATGAGTATCTAAGACATAACAAAGAGAGAACTTTACCCTATGAAAACATTGACATAACACGTTATGATAACCAGAATATCACAATGAGCAGTATTAAGATAGAGGAGGTGGAGAGGCATATAAAAAACTTAAAAGACAAAGCACCAGGAATCAGCAAAATCAATAAGAAAATATTAACAGAGCTACCATATCACATGGTGCAACATTTAACTTCCATATTTAACAAGACACTGTCACTAGGTTACTTCCCCGACAAGTTCAAGGTTGCTATGCTTCACCTAATTCTAAAACCAAATAAATGTCCAAGATATCCTCTATCATACCGCCCAATATCATTGCTAGAAGTACCGGGCAAACTATTTGAGAAATGTTTATTCACAAGACTTCAAGACCACCTATACAAGAATAACCTTATACCACATGAACAGCACGGATTCAGAGCAGGCCGAAGTACCACAACAGCAATAGCACTAGTCTACGAAAAAATAGCTCAAGCACTAGCAAAGAAACATCAATGCCACATAGTACTTCGAGACGGGAGCAAGGCGTTCGATAAAGTTTGGTACGAGGGATTGAAATATAAAATACTAAAACTGGGTCTGCCAAGACACCTTGAAGCTACACTGTGCGACTTCCTTATGGACAGAACAGCACGAATAAGAATGGGTGAAGTACTGGGACCAGAGTTTGAGCTGAAGAGTGGAGTTCCACAAGGATGTATTCTATCCCCCATCCTCTACTCAATATATACTGCAGACATACCACAACCAGCAAATGATTGTCTCAATATACTATACGCAGATGACATTACACAGGTGATAACTTACCGAGGCAAATCAAAACTCATGATGGCAGAGACGGTGGCAAGTGAAATAAACAAAATTAACATCTTTGAAAATAAATGGAAAATAAAAACTAACACAAATAAATTTACCATTATACCAATTGCCAAAAACATCACCGAAGACATAATATTAAATGGTGATCTGCTGGAACAAGATAGTCAAGGAAAATTGCTGGGACTAAAAATATCAAAACAAGGCATTACAAAGCATGTCAAAGAAATAAAAAATAAAACAAACTGGGCACTAACAAAACTGTACAAATTTAATTTATTACCAACAAAAATCAAACTGCATCTTGTAAAAGCATACATACTCCCATTATTAGAATACCCAGCAATTCCCTTGATTTGCCTTACCAGGACACAAACATTAATTTTACAAACAATTCAAAATAAAGCATTGAGATTTGCATACAACGAGCATTATCCATATACAAGAAATACAGAGGAACTCCACCACCTCAGCAACGTGTCACCAATTAATTTCAGATTGTACCACAGAGCAAGAAACACCTGGGAAAGATTGAGCAGAGTGCAAGATCCTAATTACTTAATGTTAATTGAAGAAGACAACAATCGTGAACATGCCTGGTTTCCTAAATCGATGAACAGGGTACAAAATAAGCCTCTCCCAATATTTACGAAAAATAACCCCTAGCTCTATCAAATAAGTCTTCTAAACTTGACATAAACCTATTTTGACAACACCGAATATGACACCACCAGGGGCTCTGCGGGCGAGTGGTGATGGTAGAGCACCCCACACCATAACCTGTCATCCCATGACAACACCGTTTGGAGTGCCAGTATTGAACCCCTCGAGGTAGCACCGACCTCGAGGGGGATCTCTCAGCGCCTAATCAAATCAAAACCTATAGCACCACTTATTGATACAGTCACTGGCGATGCTCCCCAGCTGGTGCACTGCTAGGGGCCAAGTACTGATCAACATACCAGGCATACTCGAACAATTTGACATTATTGTTGAAATATTTAATACTTTATACTGATTTTTACCATGGAATTTGTATGTGTTTTTAACCTTAGAGTGATTTGGATTACTGTCAGAGAGGAGATCGCTTGTGTTTTGGTGCTGGTGGAGCTCTTGCCTGGGGCCCGCCTGGGTGGACCACAGACAGGGGATCCACTGGCGGCGACCAGAGTGGAAGTGTGGATGCGATCTCGGGCACATGATTGGGCGGGTGAGTGAGGGATCACATTGTCGGGATGTGCATGGTGGAACTCTTGCCTGGGGCCTACTACGGTGGGCCCCAGACAGGGGACCTACCGGGATGTAACGGCTCCGACCGGGGGAGGAAGTCAGTGTGGCTGAGGGGGGATGATTGGTTTTTAAGAATAGCAGAGCTAATCAATGGTGATGGTGGTCAAAATAAATTAATATAAATTAAGTCAATAACATGAGCCTGTCAGGCGGCCTTAACATTTTTGAAGTATTTAAATTAGCAACCTTAGAAATATATGTTGTTCATGGCATGGATGTTTGTACATTATTGACAGTAAATATGAAAAACAGCAAAGTGGTAAGCCCACTATCTTTTACTTCTTGGACTTTTCACTTTTCTATCTTTGTCTTCCCCACTCAAAATCTTCCCTTCACCCCTTAGTGAGGACTATCCTCACAGTTTTCGTTTTTCGTTTCGTTTATATCATTCTATCCTTACTTGATAATGCTGGTTGTCCAGTGAAACGCGTCGTATACCCTGTATCATCATGTACATTAATGTAACCCTGTACCACCATGAATTTTGCTCATCTCATTCATCTACTTCCTGCCACCCAGCGAAAACTCATCAGAGACCTGTACACTTTGAATAATAACATTTCCAACGCAGAAATTGCCATTTCTTTCAACCTCGTATGTATTAAAGAAAATTTATTTCCTGGCTTTACTAACATATATATATAATTATATATATATATATATATATATATTATTAGGGGAGGTGTGGTGGAGTGGTCTTGCCACTGGCCTGGTAATCCAAAGGTCCCGGGTTCAAATCCCGATGTATCAATGGGAAGATATTATTGGGATGGAATTTGTGCTGTACCTGGTATCAGTGCATTACCACAAGCCCACCGAAACGTCAATAAAATACCCTCATTGTTCCATGATTAAATAGCACTGTATGAATATTCCCATATTCAAAATATGCTATAGGGGTGCAATGCCTGGTGAGTTATCTGCTCAACAGGTGGCATTGTGTGTGTGTAAGTGTGAGAGTCCGAGTGTAGGGGTTGAGACAGTGAAGCACGGGAACGAGGTGGCTTCAGAGATGGGGTCGTTTCGGGCCATGAGTGAGCACCGTGCCTCATGTGAAGGCAAGATGGCAGGTGCTCGTTGTACTCTACGTGCTTCACATGTCTCACTCCCTAGACTGGAACAAGACCTCACGGGCTTCACTGTTCTTTGTAAAGCAGTGAATGTTAAGGCTCTCAGCCTATGCCCGAGAGGAAGTAAGTTGGAATACAGAAAAAAAAAAAAAAAAAAAAAAAAAAAAATATATATATATATATATATATATATATATATATATATATATATATATATATATATATATATATATATATATCGGTCTCACTATATATTCAAATTATTTGAACTCGGTTGTAAATAGAAAACATGCTAGCCATTGCCAGTGGACAACGTTTTACCCATTGTTATTTGTTATGTACTATAATTCACAGTGACTTACATTTGCTATATTTTGAGTTTTAATACACGATTATAGATAACCTAAGTAGTATATACTGATGTGACAAACTATATATGTTATCTACAGCTTCTGATAAATATTATACAACTTTGATTATTTGTGCAAAATTGTGTCACAATAGTATTTTTCCAATCTCTAACCCCTCCACCTCACCCAACACACACACACATGCAGTGGCCCAATGTCTTAAGTGCCCGCTCCCTAATCGCCCAGGCGAAGTTCGACTCCCCCAGTTATTATCGGTCATTCTGATGGAAAAGGATTATATCGTGGTCCCTCCCAATTCAAGCTGCTCAACTAGCTGCTTGTGTTAGGCCACACGTTGTTCCACCAGTACATCTGCGTATGTACTATGGTCGTAACTCAGGCACCTCACGGTCGCCAAAGGTCCTATGTGACCTCGTAGTTAAGGTAGAATAAGCACTGTACTGTGCCTAGTTTAAGAACCTCTGTAGCTTTTCAGTTTTAGGGCTGCAAGTAAACAATGAACCAATGATGATGATGATGATAATGATAATAATAATAATAATTATGTTATGAGACGTTATAATTTCACGTGCTTTATAGTGATTCCGCTTTTTCCACCTTAGGAAAGAATGGAGAATCTTAACACAGCGCAACTAGCTTCAAGGTTATAAATCATGCAACAATAATAATCAAACTCGACTGTATAACCATGCCAATTTAGTTTCACACGTTTTATTCCTTAAGTGGCTAGGGTACAAATCAGATATTAGTTTAAATGTGAAAACCCTTCTAGGGTAAGGGATCACTTCAATGAATATTAACATAAATCATAAAATAATAATATTCCTAGAATAACTGATGACCTAGGGGAAAAATAGATTAGGAGATACAATAGTACAAATAAATACTGATCGAATGTTCTATTGTAAATACAGAATAAGAGTACACAGAGAGATCTAGTCTCAAACAATAAATATTACCTGAGTGGAATTTAGCGGGGCGAGGTAGCTACGCGCTGAGGGTAAATATTAGTGTATACTGCGTCGACATACAAGTAGTACTGAGATTATGGTAATTAAGGTACTGTTTGATTCAAGTTTAAGTGAAGCGTGGTAATTAATAATAGTCAAATAAAGAGACTGAGGGGGTAAAACTCTCTGTGAACAACTCATATATTTCTTGTACGTACCCTGCTGATGATATAGCATAGAAATAAGATCTGAATAAGAGTTCACTAAGTTTTATGTGTAAGGTGCATGTATAATTTCCCAAACAAATAACTATATTACTCCTCATAAGAATACAGGAGCCTATACTCGAATAATTCTCCGTACCAGTAAATGCCTACAGTGACCGATAGAGGCGCTGAACGCAAGGTTTACCGCGGTGCATTGTGGGAAATGGGGGACATCGCGGAGCTATCCACCCTCCCTCTCCTTCAACAATTCTATAATATATGCAGTTAGTCGAAATTTCTGTAGCTGACACATACTGTGGTCTATGCATACTTTTGTTTTATATATTTTAAAATCACCCATATTCAGAAATAACGTATATTTACAAAACAAAGTCAGCAGGTGTTTTCCCGTCAATTTTGTTATGATAATTAATCAGCTTATAATTATGTTTGTAGTCATTATCAGCTGCATATGGACTTTCCCTTTATTACTACACTATAAAAGCACTTAGTGTAGTCGTATACTGTAAAATAAAAACGTGTAGAATCACACAAAAATTGAGATAAACTGTGCATATCCTAGGTGTTGGGTATAGTGATGTCTACAGTCGTAGCTCTGGCGCTAGTTCAGAAGCGTCCACCAGAGGTCTCAAAGGAATTGTTGGTAGGGAGAATTATATACTTATTTATCCCACTGATAGAAGTGTAGTGGTCTCTCTAAATAGATTTACGAATATCTAGGAGAATGGAAAATCTAGGAGAAATGGAAAATCTAGGAGAATGGAAACTCTTCAGAGTTTATGTTAAGGTGAATCTTAGTATATCTTATTAACCTGCATTGCAATCTTCAAAAAACTTTTCAAAACAATAAGTTACTTAAAGGATTTGAGTAGAAAGGGAAGGAGCCCATAGAGAGTCTGGCGCACATGTGGTAGGGAGGTCAGTTGTCCCTTCCGGTTTGACCAAGGGGGGAAGGTCACCGTATCACACATGGTCCAGGTAAGTGATGCTCTCTCACTCTCTCTCCTACGTCATCTCTTCGGGATCACAATTCTAACAAACTTATTTGCACTTATGATAAGAGGATCCAAGGATCCATGAGAAGAGTCTCCAAGGATCCAAGGTTAGCCTTGACAGATTTCTGATCTTCCTATTCTATTGATTTGCAGTTAACTAGGTTCGTCCAAGGAAGAGCTAGTTATCTGTTAAACCAGGCTGCTTGTCAAGAGTTTAAGGGGAGAATGGCTATCCCCTATGGAATCTTTATCCGAACTGTGTAGGTTATCAGTAAAGTGTGTTCGCCCTAAGGGAGAAGCACTCGACTGTATAGCCAAGCCAGTGTTGCCTAATTCTCTCTGGTTCAATTGTGATTCTATCCACTTTTTAGTTGGGGTTAAGTGGCTGACTTCTCAGGGCAGCAGGGACATGGTGGAAGGAGGTTTTTTATTTATCTTGAGCTTATTCTTTGCACTGACAATATGAGTTATTTCCCCGGAATGGCTTGGATGTTCTTTGTTTATTTATTATCACTTTAGGCTTGGAGATGGTCTGCTGGGGTAATGAAAACAATATTTCTGATGAAGGGCCAAGTAGAGAATTTCCTATTGTATGCAGGTACCTTTATAGTTTAGGTGATCTTTAGTTTCTACTTGTTTTATCACTTAGCTGTCATAATTAAGTTCGCTTTGCTATAAGATACAGGGTGATATTGAGGTTCTTGGTGGTGCATTTTCATAAACATTTCCTCAGAATAGCGAAGGTCCGGCTGGGGGAAGAGTATGTCCTGGTGGGGGTAGGTTGGGTCCTGGTAGGGGGGTATGGACGCATTCATTGTCCTAGAAAGGGGAAGTGATGGGTTTTCTCTTACAGGTAGGGGGTTTGATTCGTTTTCCTGACTTGACCTGGTTTATGCGGTGTCTGTGATGGAAGGGATTTCATGGTCTTTGGTCTGCTGGAGATGCTGGCGATACGGCACTGGTTGATTTGGCTGTTGTCTGGATACGGGAGCAGGTTCTTGATGGCGATTGGTTCTTGTTGGTTAGTCCCCGGTATTTCAAATTATTATTTATATTATTATTTTTATTTTATTTTTTGTATTACACACACACACACATACACACACACACACAGTGTTACACATTAGTAAATTATATAATATAAAACCTTAATAGTGCTTTAGTATATGCCAGTATAGAGAAAGGTTTACTGAAAGCTGTTAGTCACATCAAACTAATACTTAATAAGCCTGTCAGTACACCAGGATGCGCTTCTTCCTTTTATTATATCATTAGACGATTGTAGTCAGTTTAAGAAGTTATTTTTTCTAATTTAGAGGGTTGAGATGGTATGACTCCTTTGATTCCTAGAGATCCTTTCTAAACTGCATGAAATATTTTGATAATAATCTAATTATAATGAAGATACGCATCCTCGTTTCCTAAAGGGGTTGATATGATAGGCCAATTTGTATAGTGAGCATCATAATTATTATAATACATATTTGTTACCGATGTTTTACGTTATATATTGTTTCCTACTGTTTCAATAGGAACGTTCAATCTGTAGACACCCTTGCCAGATGTCACCAGATTCTTGAATTAATCACGAGTAAAATAATAAATTGTGAACATTGCTAACACTTACAATATCTCTTTAGTTGTGATTTCAATACATCAAGTATAATTTTATATGCATTTTTCCTACATTATGGTGTTAACCAGATACATCAAATGGATATATATTTTATCAAGTACATTTCTACTTTTCATTGTAGAATAGAATATTGTATACAGACGAGCTGATTGGTTGTTGATAGATGCGTGTTAATAAAGTTGAGATATCTTCATTATTCCATATATGTTATTGAAACTCTAAAACTGTAAGCAATTTTAATGATAATGTGATAATCTAAAGTGATATACGAACCCTAAGAGCTAGCATATATTACATAATTATAACACATTCATATCATAGATAATATAAAGTGAACACGAGCAAAATAAAAATTGATAAAGCCAACAAGTAAGCGAGATTTGTAGATTGACCGAGTCTCGGCATACATCTCACCCACCTTAGCCAATCACAAGCCTCTGCATGTTCAACATATGCAGTGGCTTCCCAACACCAGGGTAAGTCACTACAGTGTTGGTAAGTTAGGATATCAGCCCCTGATTGGTTGATAGACTCGAGAACTCAGCTGTCTCAGCAGGCAGTCTCCTCTCTTGCTTAGTGTTTGTTCTCATGTTTTTTTTGTTTTTTTTTTGTCTTCCAACTACTCCCTCTCGGGCATAGGCTGAGAGCCTGTACATTCCACCTCTCAACACGGTGAAGCCCGTGAGGTCTTGTTCCAGTCTGGGGAGTGAGACATGTGAAGCATCCATCATGGCTCGAAGCAGCTCCATCTCTGAAGCGGCTGGTTGCTTCGTTCAAGCGCTTCACCGTCTCACCCTCCAGACTCAGACCCTCACTCTCAGAACGCCACCTATTGAGCAGTGAACTCACTGTCTGTGTTCATTTTATAATATTTACGTTAATAGTGTATTTTATGTGACATATTTTATACCATGGTGTTCGGATATCTCTCTAGATCATGACTCAATTGTTGAAATTGCTCGTAATTAATATATTTAAAAAGTAGATATGAAATAATGAAGATATATTGATTTACTAATCATGCTCCTATCCATTAGCCGATCAACGGCCTCTATAAAACATTAGCTGCTTCGCCAGTCCGGCAGTTCAGAGAAAAATATGTAACTGAATGAAACGTCAATTTAATAATAAAAACGTTGTTTAATTTAGATACCACTATTATAAATATATCATTAGCATACAAAAGAAGGTAAATTATATACTATTTATTTTTTTCAACCAGTATTTACCGTTTCGTAATAGATTTGTTTCACAACACAATAAATTTTCGTGTTCTCTTATTTTAATTATACAATAAAGTAGTGATCAAAAATATATATGAGATTAATATAATATATATGAAGAATATGTAAGTTTAAAACCGCTTGTCAGAAGACTCTATTAACTTAAGGAATAATCGACAAATCATTTAGAAACTGACAACCTTCTTAGTTTTGTTCACATTATATTACTATATTTGGAGAATCTGGTGACATCTGGCAAGCTTGTCTACAGATTGAACGCTCCTATTTAATGACGAGAGATCATATAAAATGTATGTAATGTTGATACTTTAAAAGGGGTGACCTGTTTTTTTGTTTTTTTTATTTCTTGGTTATATTCATTCGGCCCCATTCAGCCTACTGTTTTAAGACGTTTATCCCCAGCCAGGTGTGGATTTTTTCCTGTCGAGCAATAGCGAGCCAGCATCTTATGGAGAAATCCAGCTTCGCCGGAGACATTTTTCTATCAACAAATTTAAAAATGTATCCAGCTGTCTATAACATTTTATCCAAGATATGGTGGCTTGCTATCGACCACCAGGCATAAATCGACACCTGGATGAGGATAAACGTCTTAAAGCAGTAGGCTCAATGGGGATGGTGAGAGACAACCCAGAGAGAGAAAAATAGCAGGTCACCCCCCCTTAATCTATGTTGTTGCTTTGTATACGATAGCACATTCTAAATTGATGTGTAACTGAATTATGTTGAAGTTGTAGGAGCATCTTGTATTGCATTCCCATACTATTTATGTATTTGTATATACTTTTTTTTTTTTTTTTTAACCCAGACAAACGCTAAAATGGTTGTGTGTAACATCTTTCCCCTCCGCTTTTGTATAATATGTTAATGTTTAAGGATTAATTTTACTCTATGCCGTCTCTGATATAAATTGTACGTTACATAGTAGGTTTAATTCATTATACTTAAATTAATTGCAGTTTTACGTCTTTCAACAGGTAAGCTGCTAGAAACTCGTAACACTGGCATACTGAAGAGTAAGTACAGTATACAGTATATTATCGTGCGCTCTCTCTCTCTCTCTCTCTCTCTCTCTCTCTCTCTCTCTCTCTCTCTCTCTCTCTCTCTCTCTCTCTCTCTCTCTCTCTCTCTCTCTCTCTCTCTCTCTCTCCCACGGACGCAAGCAACACAATGTGCAACACACTAAAGTACTACCCAGCCCAAGTACCTCTATACCAAAAACACTACCCCGGCGCGGCTTATTCTCTTATTAATCCATTATAAAGTGCAATTCCAAATTCCTTCGCCCGGCAAGTCTATTTTTTCCCTTGTCAAAAATGACATGTGCTGTCAAGACGGACATGATTTATTGGAATCTGACATGCGCACGGCCGGAGATGAACGATAAGATGTGTGTGTGTGTGTGGGGGGGGGGGGGGGGGGGGGGGGGGCGGTAGTGTGGTAGGGTCGGTGGTGGGGGGGGGGGGAATGTGCGGGTAGTGTGGCTGTGGTAATGATTGGGTAATGATGGAGGTTGTTGGGGTAGTAATAGGATTGGTGGTAGTGGTGGTGGTGGAGGGAGGTGTATTGGAAGGGGTGGCTGTGGTGGGGATTGTGTTGGGTAATGATGGAGGTTGTGGGGGTGGTAATGGGGATAGTGGTGGTGATGGTGGTGCAGGGAGGCGTAATGGAAGGAATATCTGTGGTGGTGATTGTGTGGGGTGGTGATGATGGAGTAACGATGGAGGTGATGGTGATAGTGGTGGTGAGAGTGAAGTAGTAATATAGGTGGGGTGATGGAATAGTGAAGGAGGTGGTGAAAAGTTAATAATTATGGAGGTGGGGGTTGGGTAAAGATGATGGTAGTTAGGTAGTTTGCAATGGTTACTAATTTTGGGAATACTAATTGAGTAAAAGGGATGAATGCCGAAATTGACGATGGATTAGATTGAAAGCAGGAGGAATTATGATGAAGGGACTAAGATTGATAATGACTGATGGTGAGAGAGAAAGAACGATGACGATGATGATGATGATGATGAAGGGAGGAAGAGTGATAATAACAGTGATGATGATAGTGATGGGAGGAAGAGGGGATGGTGCAGTGGGTTGATGGTCTTGGGCTGTGATGGTTAACATTGGAAAGGTCACTGACATTTACCTTTGAAACTGGACACTTAAGGGGCGGTTTGTATTCTTCAGGACCCCCTTTTCCCTCATGTTTAACACCATTAGTTGGCGATTGTAAGACCTTTTGTGCCATTTAATTGTCGATTTGTTTGCCTGGCGAGCGATAGGTAGCCTGTAATTTAGGAGGGACAAGCATTTGGCTGGTACATTTTCTACCGAAAAATGTACACATTCATCTAGAATGGGGAATATTGGGGTATTTTTTAAGTTTTGATGGAGGTCTTGGGAGGAAGCTAAAACTAATTAATAGATATATAATAATAAATGATATAATAAATATAAATAAAACCAAACCTCCCCTTAATACAATGCATATACATGAACCATACATTCCATATACTGTACATTACCGTATTTAATATTTGGCGTTGAGACTTAATTTAATACGATGCATAAAACACACATACACACACACACACACATTTTGTTGATATAAATCTAAGTATTTATCGAATGTAATGACATTCTTTAGACAAATCAAATAATATAATGTTATTCTGATATGTATTGTGTCATCATCTAAGAACATAAACATCACAAATATTATTCTAGGACTGTATGCTAAGAAGATATTTTATGGTTAGGAACGCCGATAGTAGACAGTAGTACGGGAATAATTTTGCTTAATTTAGGGATCTCATTATTGCTGTACATTTAGAACTATTGGATGTAACTGAAAGTGACAAATATTGTATGTCTTCCATTGATCTGTTAGATACATTCAAACCTGTATTATGCAGTCATGGTTATAAGACTATCTGTTAAATTTCATAAACTTGACAGCAAGTTACGCTATCTTTTGTGAAGAAGGGCGCTGTAATATTTAAGGGGGGTGACCTGCTTGTTTTCCGTTTCTCTCTTTCACTGGCTTGTATCCATGTGGCCCCATTCAGCCTACTATTTTAAGACGTTTATCCCCATCCAGGTGTCGATTTCTTCCTGTTGAGCGTTAGCGAACCAGCATTGTATGGAGAAATCCGGCTTTGCCGGAGAGATTTTTCTATCGAAAAAATTACAAATTTAGCCAGCTGTTTAATTAATTATCCAAAATATGGTGGCTCGCTATCGCTCGCCAGGTATACATCGACATCTGGATGGGGATAAACATATAAAAACAGTAGGTTGAATGGGGCCCAATGGATACAACCCAGAGCAAATAAAGCAGGTCACCCCCCTTAATTACCTTAGTCTAGAATAGCCTTCAACAATGTTTTTTTTTTTTTTATATTCCAACTTACTTCCTCTCGGGCATAGGCTGAGAGCCTTAACATTCACCGCTTTACAATGAACAGTGAAGCCCGTGAGGTCTTGTTCCAGTCTAGGGAGTGAGACATGTGAAGCACGTAGAGTACAATGAGCACCTGCCATCTTGCCTTCACATGAGGCACGGTGCTCACTCATGGCCCGAAACGACCCCATCTCTGAAGCCACCTTGTTCCCGTGCTTCACTGTCCCACCCCCTACACTCGGACTCTCACACTTACACACACACAACGCCACCTGTTGAGCAGATAACTCACCAGGCATTGCACCCCTATAGCATATTTTGAATATGGGAATATTCATACAGTGCTATTTAATCAGGGAACAATGAGGGTATTTTATTGACGTTTCGGTGGGCTTGTGGTAATGCACTGATACCAGGTACAGCACAAATTCCATCCCAATAATATCTTCCCATTGATACATCGGGATTTGAACCCGGGACCTTTGGATTACCAGGCCAGTGGCAAGACCACTCCACCACACCTCCCCTTGTTAATTTGCTTGTGTGTTTGTCTTATACAATGATTAGTTTAGCAGGACTAATTGATATATACTGTCTATAAGGATAATTCTCCTGTTCACTTTGCATTCATTTATACCATAACATTGCTAGAAATGTTCTGTTATATTATAGGCCCCCCCCCCCCCCCAGTACTGCTGTATCCATTGTAGAGTGAAGGAATGGGAAGATAAGCTTGAGGTGGGGGGGGGGGTATTGTTTTGGTCTCTATATTCATATTTTCATTATTGTTTTAGTTATCTCGTTGGACCTTCATCTAGATTTATAAACACCCCTCTTTCAAGATAAATGTGTAAATATTTCGGTAGAAAAATGTCCTGGCAGAAGGCCGGTTCCTTCTAAAATTACAGTGTTGCTATCGCTCGCCAGGAAACAAAATTGACACCAAAATTGGCTCGAAAGGTCTTAATATTGCCAAAGAAATGGAACGAAAGGCCTTAAAATCGCCAAACTAATGTGCCAAACGTCTTAAAATTTAAAAACTAATGCGGATAAACATGAGGAAGAAGGGGGACCAGAAAACCGACCCATCTCCCCTTAAATACACGAATCAGGATGGATTAACTCAATACAGAAAACTCAAAATGTATGCATATAAATATTAATACTGTTTTAACACAATATACGTTACTACCTCGCAAAACTAATTGTAGTTCGTACTCTTATTAGTTGACTATACTTGGTTTAATTTCAGCTGACAGTAAATTGAATCCCAACTGATTTATCGATAACTAACGGAAAACTAAGAAACTATTATGTCTCTGCTTCATAGTAGTGCCAAATTTTCATAATTATCCCGTTCAGTACCTGGGACGTCCTTTTTATCATATTCCGTCAACTATTAGACGATTTTATTCAGCTTTGGAAGGACCTCTAGCCATAATAAGGCTTCAATATATCTCAACCAAGCCGTTTAACTACCACAGACCCTTCCTAAGCTGCTATAATATGGTCGATATATAACTAGAATAAAATATAGCACACGTCGCTGGTACTCAAAGGGTTAACAACACATTTCGTTTCCAAACCTGTACAATAGCGGAGTAACCAAGTTGAAGACAGGGCATTTTACCGTCAGCTGGAAAAAACCCCAGAGTAGAGTTCAACGACATTATTACCGTTTAAGGGGGATGGTTCACTTTTTGGGCGATTTTTGCATGTATTCATTATTTTTCTAGTTTCCTCCCTAGACCTCCATCAAATTAAAAACAAAAATCATCTATTAGATCCCCCATCTAGATTAATTTGTAAATTTTTCGGTAGAAAAATGTTCCGTCCGAAGGCCAGTTCTTCCAACATTACAGGCTCACTATCGTTCGCCAGGGAAAAAATCGACACCTAAATAGCACGAAAGGTCTAAATATTGACGAAGAAATGAGTCGAAAGGTCTTAAAATCGACTAACTAATGGGGCAAACATCTTAAAATCTGAAAACTAATGGGGCTAAACATGAGGGAGAAGATGGTCCAGAAAACCGGCCCATCCCCCCTTAACTTTCCTAAAAATAACATTTGGGGATCCGGTTAAACAGGTAACTGCGAATTCATTTGGAGAGATTCCGTGGACACCAAATAGGGGGTGACTGCATTATCTTGATGTCTGGGTTATGTATCGTTTAATGTAATTTAGAAACCATCGAAGCACATTATACTTCTGTTTGTGGAGTGGACAGAATATTATACCATTGTTTTGGAAGTCTGTCTCTCTTAAGGGGGGTGACCTGCTTTTGTTCTCTCCTGTTCTCTCTTTCTCTGGCTTGTATTCATTCGGTACCATTCAGCCTACTATTTTAAGACGTTTATCCCCATCCAGGTGTCGATTTCTTCCTGGCAAGCGATAGCGAGCTAGCATTGTATGGAGAAATCCGGCTGCGCCGTACAAATTTAGCCTGCTTTCAAAAAACATTTATCAAAATATGCTGGCTTGCTGCCGCTCGCCAGCAAAAAATCGACACCTAAATGGGGATAAACATCTTAAAACAGTAGGCTGAATGGTACCGAATGAATACAAGCCAGAGAAAGAGAAAAGGAGAGAACAAAAGCAGGTCACCCCCCTTAAGAGAGACAGACTTCCAAAACAATGGCATAATATTCTGTCCACTCCACAAACAGAAGTATAATGTGCTTCAATGGTTTCTAAATTACATTAAACGATACATAACCCAGGCATCAAGATAATGCAGTCACCCCCTATTTGGTGTCCACGGAATCTCTCCAAATGAATTCGCAGTTACCTGTTTAACCGGATCTCCAAACAATAGGGGAGGTGTGGTGGAGTGGTCATGCCACTGGATTGGTAATCCAATGGACCCGGGTTCAAATCCCGATATGTCAATGGGAAGATATTATTGAGATTGAATTTGTGCTGTATCTAGTATCAGTGCATTACCACAAAGCCCACCGAAATGCCCCAAAAATACCCTCATTGTTCCCTGATTAAATAACACTGTATGAATATTCCCATATTCAAAATATGTTACAGGGGGACAATGCCTAGTGAGTTCACTGCTCAATAGGTGGCGTTCTGAGAGTGGGGGTCTGATTCTGGAGGGTGAAACGGTGAAGCACTTGGGCGAAGCAACCAGCCGCTTCAGAGATGGAGCTGCTTCGAGCCATGAGTGGGTGCTTCACATGCCTCACTCCCCAGACTGGAACAAGACCTCACGGGCTTCACCGTGTTGAGCGGTGGAATGTACAGGCTCTCAGCCTATGCCCTAAAGGGAGTAGTTGGACAAAAAAAAAAAAAAAAAAAAAAAGCTGAACGGGGCCGAATGGATACAACAGAGAGAGAGAGAGAAAAAAAACGATGTGGGCCCCTATAAAATAGACAAAACCGATTTCCAGATACTAATATATTAATGTAAGTTAGAGATTTAACTGTGCAGCGTGTCAGTGTGAGGGGTTAACGCTTCTCCTTCGTTGGATTAGGCGCGTTTTTTGTTACGTTACACCATATGGTCAGTTAAGGGGGCTCACCTCGTTTTTTTTTTCTCTCTCTGGCTTGTATCCATTCGTCCCCATTCAGCCAACTGTTTTAAGACGTTTATCCCCATCCAGGTGTCGATTTTTTTCCTGACGAGTGGTAGCGAGCCAGCATATTTTTTAAATACAATTTTGACAGAAGGCTCAATTCATACTGTTTTCGATAGAAAAATGTCTTCGGCGAAGCCGGATTTCTCTATACAATGCTAGTTCGCTATCGCTCGCCATGCAGAAATCGATACCTGGATGGGGATAAACGTCTTAAAACAGTAGGCTGAATGGGACCGAATGGATACACACCAGAGAAAGAGAGAACAGGAGAAGAAGACAAAACAGGTCACCCTCCTTAAGTTGCGGTGATCCATTAGTCTAACTCGTTTGACAAGTAAGGTAATTGTGTGCTGTGTATTCTGCCCCTGATCAGGAAGTACAGTCAAGAGATAAACGCTGTCTGTAGTGTGACTGTGTTGAAAGTCGATTACCTAGCAATCGCCGCAAAGGAGGGGGTATGCACTGAGAAAGCTCTGAAGAACACTGATTGTTGTACTAGCGTTAGAAGAGTGGAAAAGATGCAGCATTGCGGCGTGTAAAAAAAATATTGTAAGGAACTAGTAAGAGGAAGTGATTCGAGTTGATGAGGTGATATGCATTTGACTCTACTTTTTCGAGAAGTACAGTATGGATGGAACCTTCCCACACATACGAACAATACTCAATACAGGGTCTCACTACGCCCCGATACCTAGGGAGAAGCTGAGCGAGGGTGAGGAACCCACGGAGACGGTTGAGCTCACCTAACTTTTGGGATTTTTTGTTAACGAAGGTGGTAATATGATCTTTCCAAGAAAACTCGGAGGAAAACATACACCTATAATATTGGGAGAGAATTAAAATTTGATATGTGTATTGTTGAAGAATAATTTATAATCTTGCGGAAGATTGCGACAGGTAGATAAAGGGAGAAATTGGGTCTTGAAAGCGTTGAAAGTAACAAGATTTTCTCTGCCCCAGTCAGAAATAATTGATAGATCAAAAGATAAGCGTTCCATGGCCCTGTTACGTGAGTTTTGGAGTGATTAAATGCTGGGTTGAATACTGTAAGGTAGAGTCATCAGCATATGAGTGGATAGGACTACAGGTACAGTTGAGGAGATCATTAATAAATTACTCAACTATTGCAAAGTGTATAAACTAAATGTAGTGTTAATTATGAAAACTTAGTAGTAATATGACAATTCAAATTTTGCAAATGTTTGTTTATCCATTAATTGTCGAGACATCAGCTGCAAATGGAGTAAACATATCGCCAGGTTAAAAACTAAAATATAACTAAAGTAGTAAAGTAGTACGTGTATTGAGGCTGACTGGATACATTTAATCACCATAGCAGAAAAATACTCAAGATAAATGCGAGGTAAGGGGAGGCAGACTGTTTTTCTGGACCCCTTTCTCCCTAATGTTTAGCCCCACTAGTTTGGCGATTTTAATACCTTTTGCCCCATTTCGTTGTCAATTTTAAGACCTTTCATGCTATTTAGGTGTCGATTTGTTTCCTGGCGAGCGGGAGCGAGCCTGCTATTTTAAGAGGAACCGGTCTCTGTCCGGGACATTTTTCTACCGAAAAATGTACAAATATATCTTGAAGGGGGGGTCTAGGGGGTGTTTTTCTAAGCTTGATGGAGGTCTAGGGAGGAAACTAAAAACATATATGAATACATTAATTAATAGACCAAACAAACGGTCAGTCTCCCCTTAATGGTCTTTCTCACTTATAACTACAATATTACAATAATGCATACTCTATCATTCATGTTACAATAATGCATACTCTATCATTCATGTTACAATAATGCATACTCTATCATTCATGTTACAATAATGCATACTCTATCATTCATGTTACAATAATGCATACTCTATCATTCATGTTACAATAATGCATACTCTATCATTCATGTTACAATAATGCATACTCTATCATTCATGTTACAATAATGCATACTCTATCATTCATGTTACAATAATGCATACTCTATCATTCATGTTACAATAATGCATACTCTATCATTCATGTTACAATAATGCATACTCTATCATTCATGTTACAATAATGCATACTCTATCATTCATGTTGCAATAATCTACTCTATCATTCATGTTACAATAATGCATACTCTATCATTCATGTTACAATAATGCATACTCTATCATTCATGTTCCAATAATGCATACTCTATCATTCATGTTACAATAATGCATACTCTATCATTCATGTTCAAACTATGTAGACACTTCTAGACACTTCAGAACAGTAGAACAAGTTACCTCATCACAGAACGACGAGTTGACGACTGTATATAATGGAACACACACACACACACACACACACACACACACACACACACACACACACACACACATAGAAAGAGAGAGCGTTCGTAAATTAATGGTATACAAGTGATTCAGTCATAAGTGTGTGTGTGCTTGTGTGTGCGTGTTTGTGTGTGTATGTGAAGTGTGCAGTATATATTGACTGGCACACTTTCAATGTTGTATGCATGAAAATGGACTAGCTCTCTCTTTAACCTATCGATTATATATATATATATATATATATATATATATATATATATATATATATATATAGAGAGAGAGAGAGAGAGACCCTCTCTGGTCTATGACTATAGATATGCTATGCTGAACGAAGTTAACAATAATTATAATATATTATATAGCATAACGCTAATTTCCTTACTCTTCGATGTAGGCTATGTGGGATTGACAGCACCAAAGACATTATACTGACTATCCTTGACAGTACCTACCCTACACGTTTTAGAATACAGACTGAACCACACTGTCGGTATCTTCCCAGTGTTTGTTTACTGAAGGGTTCTCCATTTCACCCAGCTGCTTGTCTCCCCCCCCCCCCTCCCCCTTTGATTTGGGAGATTGGGAGTTTATAGCTCACCCCATGCAGTGTGGATTGCTGGGACGCATATATCCCAACTTTCTGAGGAGCTTTATACTTAGGTTGCTTCTATTTTTTTTTTTTTTACCAGGACGATCATGGTAAATACTTCTAACTCCGCTTAACTGAATCTAACTTCACCTCACCTAGCATAATATAATTTAACCTCTTTCAAAATATACCGACATGATCTAATTTCAATACTACGTGACCAAACCGAATCCATACTGTTACGACTGGGGTTCAAATATATCAGGGCTCTTATTCATTGGACTAGTAATGGCATAAATGCTACAACGGAAAGCGCTAGATCCAACCTCTGATGTATATTCCCAGTGAACAAAGAACACAAATACTCTACAGAGTTCTATATGCAATAATAGGCTATCAAACTCTCAATAAATGTGCGTCTACTCTAGGCTTAATGTTATGTGAAAACAGCCTATTACTACCTATAACCGAAGGTGCTTGGTTATGGTATGCAAAGTAAGGTGGTAAGAGAAGTTACAGCTTATGTTACTTTAATCAATATATGTCAGGCACTCCTGCATGAAAGAAAGTGCACTAAAGTCCTTCAACACTAACAAGGAATCTTCTTTAAATGTTAGATGCTATAAAGATGCTCGTATCGGAAATGGAACCCAAAAAGGCAGGCAGCGGAACAATGCTCGTGCAGGCTATGCACACAAAAAGGCAGAATATATAATGCCGTCGGAGCCAAGAATATCCTAAACACAACAATAATAATAATCGCCACGACAATGCAGTATTCCTATCAACAAAAAGAGCCTAAGTCGTTTGTGTCTCAATACATCAAACTAGGCTGCGAAATGCTTGTGTAATAATAAATGGGTATGCATAAACAGAGTAATTAGGTTAATATACTTAATGTCTACTATGATTGATAAAGTCTAGCTAGAGTCAATGATACGAGATACTGGTGCGCATGGCATGCCGCATAGCCTAGTGCAAATCTCAAGTCTGTGCGTCAAATATTACGTTATAATGAAGGGTAGCTCTCTTGAGAAACCTTAACACCGAAGTATTAAGCGTTCTCCTGGCGTACCTCAAAGACAAACAATCGAGACTAGAACAGTGCAGAATGGTATAGGCAAAAAACCCTCATTCGTGCATGCTCTACTCTCAATGGCACACAGACTAGAATTTACTCAATCAACTCCAGTTCTCAGGTATGTCGTGCCGCTTTTAACTGAAGCCAGCACTCATAGGAAACAATACCTATAATATCAGACTCCTAGTCTAGCATTATCTAATCCAGCAGAACACTAATAACTAAAGGAAGCAGTACTAAACAATATAAATGCCAACCAATGCTTCGTGATCCACTTATCTTAACAACTAACATACATAGGCTATATCAGACCTTAACACACAATACAACTGGCCAGCATGAAGCTGATTTTGCAGAGTTAACCAGAGGGGGTATAATATTAAAAAAAGGTGGTGAAGGATATGGAAAATGAGAGAGATAGGCAGAGGAAAAGATTCTCAGGTACGGAGCGGGGACAGATAGCAAGGGAAAAAAGATGGGTGTGTTCTAGAAACCAGGGCCGGTATTTATAAAGCACTTTTAGGCCTAAAAGTAGCTTTTAAAGATGGCGCCAACTTTTAAAACTTAAAAGTTGGGCAAAAAAACTTTTAGCGGCTAAAAGTAGCTTTTAAACCCAGCGAAAACTAAAAGCTCCCCTTGGGACTGTTAGCGCTTAAAAGTTACTTTTAGAGGACGATGAAGATGATTGAATAACAAATCCGCCACCACCTGCCAAGGAATGTTCATGTTAGAAAGATTAATTGGAATAATAGGCCTATAGCGAGTTAATCGAAGTACACCATTTAAACCATGAAGGAGACAGAAGAACAAAGCTCTTAATCCAGAGATGAAAGTATGTAGGCCTAGTACCCTACGTTATCTGGCAACGGTCAAAATGTAACTGAATGAGTAACTCATGGTTGTATGATTGTAGGTTAGATATATTATAAAGTGCAGTATGTTAGGTAACTCTTGATTCTATCCATAAATTCCATATACCACCCCGCACATCATACTACCCAAAGGTGATCCACTATGTGTTCTCCAACGAATAAGCTATATTAGAAAGTAACCTACCACCATGTATATCAACCTACTTTAAACATTTCGATTCATACTGTATATATGTCCGACTACATTTTTTGTCGCGATCGGTCTCTCTATTTTTAGATGGGTAAATCCTCCTCCTCCTCCGCCCACAACCTCGACAGTTCCAGCGTCCTCGTTGACAAATGCCTATACTGTACTTGTTGGAAGAACACTAACAAATAGACCAAATTAAAGGAGTGTGGAAGGACTAAGATATAATATTGGATTGTCACAAGATAGGCCTATTTCATAACATCCGAGAACAAGTAGCCTATTTGCACCCTATTTTTTCGCAAATTACTGTAAACTGGGGTGATTTCGGATAGGATAAGGATAAGGATATTATGGGGGATAATTTTAGGAGGCTTCCTGGATTACGGCGCACGGCGCATTATCACTACACATCACTTGACCTAGTTAAATCTCTACAATGTGTTTACAGTCATGAGAAATTGTAAAAAACAAACTCGAAAAATTTCCGAAATTACCCCACTTTACGAATTGTGAAAACTCGGAATTTGGCATCTATCTCAGATGCTGCCACACCGGAGAATGCAATTGTTTTTGGTATGGTAAATATATTACCCCTTCAATTTAGCAATATATAATAGATTTCACAATAACAAAATATTGCATAATTACCCTAATGTTTTATAGTAATTAGTATATGCAATTAGAAGCCTATACTTACCTATTAAACGTTATTTATCGATTGTAATCTTGCTAGATGTAGCGAACTAGCGGTTGTGGCAGCCTTCTTAACGCTTCCACTAAAAGCTGCTTTTAAATGTTTTATGAATAACTTTTAAGGATTATCTTTTAGTTAAAATTAATTTTAGGGAAATTTTTAAATTATTTTATAAATACCGGCCCAGATCTGAGGGAGAAAGTGGCGAGGAACTGTATATATACTCGCACCAGCTCGAGCCGCGTGGGAAAAAAGAGGTTACAAGTCCTCTAACCACTAGCAAGAGAGCTTGCAGCATGGTAAGGACCTCTCTCCACCAACCCCCGCGAACGAGGCAGCCAGCCGTGACGTCATCGAGCGGGACAAAAACACTACGCGCTCCCTCTCACTCTGTTCTACTCTCTCTCTCTCTCTCCCAGATCCCATCATTACTAGTTAATGATAAAACATATACTTTACAATTAAATATATAAAGCCTTGACATGGGCGAAAACAAAGAGCCTTTCTGGACTGCCCATGACACGAGCTTTCATATGAAATAAAGCACACTCTAATACACAAACTGTAGCCCCATCCACTGCCCTGGCGATCCTAGCGAGTCACTGTAGGACAAGCCATGCGGTTCTAACGGAGTGGTTAACGTCACAATACTTTACCTAACCTGCCCTAATTAACCTACTTTTACCTCGCTACCAACCCAGTCTTTTACCAACCTAAGTGTGTTGATTTTCGGTGTGAGCGTCCTGGGCTCGAATCCCCGGACTGCCACATGTGTTTGTAAATTTCATTAATCGAGTTTAAGAGTAAAGTTGGTTGGTGGAGAGAACATAATAATTAAGGGGAACCAGACCGTTTTTCTGGACCCCCTTCTCCCTAATGTTTAGCCCCACTAGTTTTGAGATTTTAAGACGTTCGGCCCATTTGTTTGGCGATTTTAACACCTTTCGTCCCATTTCGTTGTCAATTTTAAGACCTTTCGTGCCATTTAGGTGTCGATTTTTTCCAGGCTAGCGATAGCGAGCCTGCAATTTTAAGAGGAACCGTTCGGCCGGGAAATGTTTCTACCGAAAAATGTACACATTTATCTTGAATGGGGGTATTTTTCTAAGCTTGATTTAGATCTAGGGAGGAAACTAAACAAATATATGAATACATTAATTAATAGACCAAACAAACGGCCAGTCTCCCCTTAACATAACTTCAAGTAAGATTCACCTGGCCTCATCTATGCCTTAGTATACTTCATCTCACACGTGTCCTAACCTATCATACGTTACTCTTGGTAATGTTAGTGTTTGGCTGGAATAGATTGGACTTGATTACTATAAAAGGAGATAGGATACCCCCAAGACCTGAAAAACTTGGAAAATATGCTTCCGGGAGTCTGGCAGCGGCCTCCATCTTGTTGTCTCAATCCGGGTTCCTCCGATACGACTTTGGCTTAGACAAAGTATGTCCGCTATTTCTGTGTTCTTTTCTTTGTTATCACATAATGTAACTTAAATTTTACTTAGAACATTAATATTAATTTACTGTTATATTTGAACTACATTGTATTGTGTATGTATTCCACAAGCGAAATTGATAAACACATACACAGTATACTCTAGATTTCCACTTGAGATATTATTTTCTGGACCCCTTTCTCCCTCAGGTTTAGTCCCATTGTTTTTTTTATATGTTAAGACGTTCGCCCCATTAGTTTGGCGATTTTATGAACGTTCGCCCCATTTCTGTCAAATTTAAGACTTTTCGTGTCATTCAGGTGTCGATTTTTCCCTGGCGAGCGATAGCGAGCATGTAATTTAAGAGCAACCGGCCTCCGGCCGGGAAATTTTTCTACCTAAAAATGTACAAATTTATCTTGAAAGGGGGTCTAGGGGGTGTAATTTTAAGCTTGATGAATCGTAGGGAACAAACTAAAAACCTCCCCTTAATGCTTATCTATTTGTATTTTTGTATAAAGTATTACTTAGAAATATAACTAGGTATACTTATGATCTTATTGTAGTTACTGTATATACATTATACAGTATAGACTTTACACACATACGATATACGTCAGCACATCACAATTGTTATGTACAACCCAATCATTGTAATCATCTTGACTTACTTATAATTTTGCCACATATGCTTTCATAAATTTCATTGGAGGTGTTTGGTGTTGTGGTGAAATTAATACAAAATAGATTATCAGTAGGTTGAGGGATGTTTCGTAGCGAGGTCGGTCTATATGATCTGTGCCCCATCAATATTCTTTCCTCTCCCTTAGGCTACCATAGTGCGGTGGGAATATGAACATGATTAGATTAATATCCAGTATTCGAGAGTGGATAATAAGTCGGTCTGCCTCCCCTTAAAGTATCTGGTACAGTTGGTCAAGGATGAAAGTATACAGTTTTTCGTCTGCTATAGCTATACATAGTTTGTCATGTTGGCAGCCCTGGTAGCCATATCTCAGAGCCCGCCCACCTTATACAGGGTGTTTAAAAACGTGTTCCTGGACTTAGTCGTCAGACGGAAATATGAATATATTGCTCTATAATCTTTGACGTGAATATCACTTCGGAGATATTAAACACTTAATGTTATTGATAGATATACAAGAAATGCGAGAGTGAAAACGAAAATCAAAACGTCTACCTATATACGATATTTCAGTGGAATACAGGTACATTTTCACACGTGGTAATATGTGGCTAATAATGTAGGGTATGGTGATATCAATGTTGCAGTTGGTTTGCAGGTGTTCGGCTGATAAAAATAAAAATAATAATAATAAATAAATAAATAAATAAAAATCACAAGTAAAGCCTCATTATGCTTCGAGGACTGACTCATAAAGCAATGGCGCTCGCAAGATGAGTAAAATTGCTGGGTCATTACCCTATTGAACACACAGGCTTCCTTACGTCCACGTTTAGGAATTAGATTTTTGTGTATCTAAAGTAGACGAATATGGAGTGGCTATAAAAGATATTACGATATACACTTAACATTATAACATTCATAATAAATAATGAGTAGAAAGAGGAATCTAATAATACTTGTTAATTAATAAGTAGGTAAATATTGATATTTTACTTTCATCCCCAAGACTGGATTATATGTGATCCAAAGGGCAATGAAACGGAGGCGAGCGCTGCGGCTACGCGCTGTTCCAGCGTATGCCCCCACCTTTGTTTTGCTATCTCCATAACAGTATTTAGTCACCCTGAAGGTTTATGAATAATTCTCTAACTTTTAATATTTATGGAAACGCTTTTTCGAAGCACTCCGTATATTAATTAATGTATCAATATAATAAACCCCATGTGTGTTGGGATGGTTTGGGCTAGTGGAAAGGCTGTCATGGCTGCCAACATGACAAACCATGTGTGGCTATAGCAGGCGAAAAACTGTATACTTTCATCCTTGACCAACTGTACATATACTAACCTGCGTTCTATCTAGTTACTGAATCGCCAATATCAGTACAAAATTGTCTCAAATGTTGCCGGATTACAGTTACCGATCTAACGTTGCCGGATTACAGTTACCGATCTAACGTTGCCGGATTACAGTTACCGATCTAACGTTGCCGGATTACAGTTACCGATCTAACGTTGCCGGATTACAGTTACCGATCTAACGTTGCCGGATTACAGTTACCGATCTAACGTTGCCGGATTACAGTTACCGATCTAACGTTGCCGGATTACAGTTACCGATCTAACGTTGCCGGATTACAGTTACCGATCTAACGTTGCCGGATTACAGTTACCGATCTAACGTTGCCGGATTACAGTTACCGATCTAACGTTGCCGGATTACAGTTACCGATCTAACGTTGCCGGATTACAGTTACCGATCTAACGTTGCCGGATTACAGTTACCGATCTAACGTTGCCGGATTACAGTTACCGATCTAACGTTGCCGGATTACAGTTACCGATCTAACGTTGCCGGATTACAGTTACCGATCTAACGTTGCCGGATTACAGTTACCGATCTAACGTTGCCGGATTACAGTTACCGATCTAACGTTGCCGGATTACAGTTACCGATCTAACGTTGCCGGATTACAGTTACCGATCTAACGTTGCCGGATTACAGTTACCGATCTAACGTTGCCGGATTACAGTTACCGATCTAACGTTGCCGGATTACAGTTACCGATCTAACGTTGCCGGATTACAGTTACCGATCTAACGTTGCCGGATTACAGTTACCGATCTAACGTTGCCGGATTACAGTTACCGATCTAACGTTGCCGGATTACAGTTACCGATCTAACGTTGCCGGATTACAGTTACCGATCTAACTTTGCCGGATTACAGTTACCGATCTAACGTTGCCGGATTACAGTTACCGATCTAACGTTGCCGGATTACAGTTACCGATCTAACGTTGCCGGATTACAGTTACCGATCTAACGTTGCCGGATTACAGTTACCGGTCTAACGTTGCCGGATTACAGTTACCGGTCTAACGTTGCCGGATTACAGTTACCGGTCTAACGTTGCCGGATTACAGTTACCGGTCTAACGTTGCCGGATTACAGTTACCGGTCTAACGTTGCCGGATTACAGTTACCGGTCTAACGATGCCGGATTACAGTTACCGGTCTAACGTTGCCGGATTACAGTTACCGGTCTAACGTTGCCGGATTACAGTTACCGGTCTAACGTTGCCGGATTACAGTTACCGGTCTAACGTTGCCGGATTACAGTTACCGGTCTAACGTTGCCGGATTACAGTTACCGGTCTAACGTTGCCGGATTACAGTTACCGGTCTAACGTTGCGGCAAAAACCCCTCGTGTAAATTTGGCTTTACTTTTAAGGGGGGTCACCAGCTTTTTATTTTGTATCTTTCTCTCCTTCTCTCTCTTTCCCTGGCTTGTATCCATTCGGCCCCATTCAGCCAACTGTTTTAAGAAGTTTATCCCCACCCAGGTGTCGATTTCTTCCTGGAGAGCGAAAGCGAGCCAGCATTGTATGGAGAAATCCGCCTTCACCGGAGACATTTTTCTATCGAAGAATGTACAAATTTATTAGTGGCCCCTCCATCATTGACGAACATGCCTATTACATAAGGCATCCTCTTCAAACACTAATCCGCCGTAGTTTGAATCTACCGCGCAGAGCATTTAAAAACTGAGGAGCCTTCATCATGAGCGCACGCGACCTCACTCATGGCTTCAGTCATTATGAATTGGGTTCTCACTACGAAAAAACTTCGTAAAAAATAAAAAGAAAAAGAAAATAAGAATAACTATCCAATAAGCTTTCCATCATATCGTGGATGTACTTGTGTGGATTTCTGACCAGACGCTGAATCAGGCGTCATTCCTCCTTCTTTGCTCTGCGCTCAGCCTGCCCGGACGTACCTTTCAGGCTCCGCTGGTTCCGCATTCGTTGCGTCCCTAGTGAGTTTTTTCTCATTTGTTTACTCTAGGATGTATCGAGTAAGGTTAGGATAGGCGTAGCAGGAGTGTCCTGGGCTGGTTGCCCGCAGTGCAGTGTATTTTGGGTCGTATGTATGGGGCATCTATTTCGGATGTACCCTCGTGGTCCTGTTGTGGACACGTGAACTTTTCACAGTTGTGTTAGTTGGTGATGCAGGCGGCTTTCATTACGCGTTAATTATTGCTGCCTTTTATCCTTCTGATGAGGTAAGCTGTGTGTTTGCTGACGTTCCCAGCGTATTTTTCTTCACTTAGTGAAGTTTTTTCTGGGTCCGTGTCAGGCTTCCCGGGGTGGGAAGTTATCGCTTCGGTGGTGTGTTGGCGGTGGTTCCTGTTGTGATATTCCAGTGTGTGTTTATATTTCAACTATTTTCATGCCGTCTACCTAGGCCTAGCCAGCCGCTCGTAGCTTTGCCACATGTCTAGTGTTATTATTTATTTTATAAATATGCCCTACTGTGTCATGTGTATCCGGGTTTTAGTTGTGTATTGGCTAATTCCTCGGACTATATTTGTTTCCTGGTTTAGTTGTGTATTGGCTAATTCCACGGATTATGTTGTGACCTTGGTTAGTCGTGTGTGTCTCTCCTCGTGTCGTATTGTTCAGATGGTGTCTGTTCAGGGTGGGGTTTGCCTTCCGGCGGGTTTTTTTCTCGGTTTCACCATGAAAAATCCTGACCGATTAGCAGTGTTGGGCCACACGTGGTTTTTAACTCTGGCTGGTTCCCCGGCGTGGGGAGGTGTCTGTGGCTCTCCAGGACTGCGTCTCTGTGGGTGCCTGGTTTCAGGCCTCCTTTAAATTCCCGGCGGGATGGCTGTACCCATCCTTACATATATATATAGATATATATAAAGAAACGACGTTCTTGAGAACACTCGTTTTTTATAGGTTTTTCTACCTGGTTTACGACAACCACATGGAAAACCTAGCTGTTGTTTAGGCGTTCCTCCCCGGCGATCTTTTACAAAGAAGTGGGGTCAGGAACTTGTGGGGTTAACTTTTAGACTTCTCACCCGGCGGGTGCACCTGAGCAGGGTGGGATAAACGACTTAGGTCTCATATAGTTAACCAATCCATTTGAGTGATACTCTGTGTATCGCTGCCTTTACTCTTACGGCAATTGAAGGTTCAGTGAGGTTTAACCAAATCGATTTCCACACCCGGCGGGTGCCCCTAAGTGGAGGAACTAAGGAATTTATAAACAAATTCAATTTCGATTAACCTTAATTGGGTGATACTTTCAGTATCGCCGCCTTCTATTTTTACGACGATCGTTTGGGACAATTCGTTAAAAAATCAGATCTCGTATATTCCTGCCCTGGGCTATTCTACTAAAATATTTCAAGGGCCGGCGTCTTTATGAGGGGGGGCTTTGTTACAAAATTGAATCTTGAGACAGTCACCACCTCCTACAGACTATAAGTGCCATACTGGACCATTATATCAGAGGGTATTCTTCATGTTCTTTAGCTAAGAAGATTTGTTTAGCCTCTTTACACCCAGCCGCGTAGCGAGATGTGTTAGCTGTGTCTTTGCATCCCGTTACCCGGCGGGTTATTAACACTTGTATGCGAACACGTGGGTTAACCTTATGAGCATTAATTCCTGGAAATTTTTCTTTATTTTTCCAGAGCTGAGCTCCGGCGGACCAATACAGACCCGGCGGTAGTTTCCTCACACCAGTCTCTGTCATGGCTAATGTGGCCCCAGTTTTTGCCCTGTGCATTACCCCTACTTGCGCGGGTATCCCAATTTTTGCGCATACCCTTTGCATAAGGTGTGTTAGATGTCTAGACCGTTCAAGGGGTCTCTGGGTTACACTTAATTGTTCCTTTTACTCCCAATTAGCCAATAAAGTCCTGTGTGACAATGACAAGACCGCGGCGGTAGCGTTGAGAGAGGTCAGACAACAAATGTCGGCCTACACTACCATTGTCGCACATAAGTCACTTCAATGTGACAACGTCCCACTTTGGGATAAGTTGCTGTCAGAGCACCCTCCCCCTAAACGTACCTCTAGAGTAACGGGTTTTAAGCCGACAGAGACTAGCCAGGGTTCTGTATCGTCTGTGGATACGTTTAAACGCCCGAGAGAGCCTACTCCCCCGGCAGCCACCTCCTCGTCGCAGGCGAGGTCAAGGTCACCCCTCAGACAGCGGTCTTCAAGTCGGGCCTCTTCCCCGGCTAGGAAGAAGTGTAAGACTGAAGCTTCCCCAGTGGCCATGGTGGTGATTCTTCCAAACCTAGGTCTAGTTCGCGGTCACACCGTAGCCACAAATCCTCCAAAAAGGATTCCCATAAGAAGTCCTCTCGACATTCTACTAAGTCTAGTGCATCTCATCGTACCTCTACACCTGAAAATGTTTCTGTTACAGCCTCAGAGTATAGTGAAGCGCCTGTCCCTAAACAAGATTTACCTATTGATATTTTAACCCTAGAAACGGAAAGTTCAGGAAATTCAATAATTGAGAATGTTTCAGACTCTCAAGAGAGCGTAGGCCAGAGCCTCGGTGTTTGGCGGTTTGCTCAGCCAGGGTCTGACCATCCACGTCCGACTCATACGAGTCACACAGTAGCCGATGTCCACAGGGACGCGGCGACCCCATCCTCTATCCCTGATTTATCTTGGAAACAAGGTGCCCCTGCCTCGGCGGGGTCTTCTCAGGAGGATCGGGAGGAACAAGATGAAGTGTCATTAATTTCAGATAGGGAGGGACAAGGGTCAGGCTCAGGCCTGGACGCCGCCCATGATAATACTGATTCACCTGAAAGTTCTGCATCTAACCAGTTTGTTACAGCACAAGAAATTGATGGGTTACTTACTCATGCTCTATCAAAATTCTTTAATCAACAACGAGAAAACCCCACAATGGACTTGGGGGCTCCCTTGACAAGTTCTGCGGTACGGCCTCTGATAACGTCAATCGATTTATCTAAGATTCCTAACCCTCCTACTCTGTCACCGGCAGGGAGCTCTAAGCCAGCTACGGCCGCATTCACTACGTCAAATGTCAGGGTCATTACGGATGTTAATCCACCCCCTCTAGACAAAGCGCCTCTTAGAAAGGTAGCTATGCCCCTGCTTTATGGGCCAGACGAGTCATGGGTCCCTTTGAACCCCTCTAAGCCAGAGCTTGCCCAGCCTACCTTGTCAGGGGAACTCCCGGTACCACGTGAGTGGTTTATCCAGGGAAATAAGTCTAAGAAATTAAGGGCATTGGATGCCTTGGGTAATGTTTTGGACGTAAATATCAAGGCTATACCTAGTTATTATCATCAGGATTATTTTGTTTATGCATCTAAGCCTGCTTTACCCCCTGCCTCAGCTTCAAAACTTTTTTCAGACTGGTCTAAGCTGGATGGGTTTAATGATATTAAGGCTCTGTCGGCTCTTACTCCTGAACTAGATTTACAGACCGTCACAGACGAGACAGCTAATCCAGTGTTGAAGGTGGGACAGTTGGGACCAGGACCTTGGGTGGATTGGGAGGTAGAGGCTCAAAACTTTGCAACCACTTTCACTTCTAAATCTTCCCACCAGATCCCTCAGGATACACATTCATGGTTCTCCATGCCGGTAGGTTCTGCCGGCGGAGTTCCGTCAGCTTTATTTTCTTTTCTAGCTGCCCCTAAGATTAATCTTTGTGAACTAAAGGAACCATTCACTACCCCTACCCCTTCTCACCTAGACAGAGAATTTAGGCTAAGGGGAAAAGCTTTCCGCCTGTTTTCACAGTACATAGTTTCTCAACAGGTGGCTAAGTCTTTACTCAGGTCTACTCAGGCAATCGCAGACGCGGATGCTCGAAGATCAGTTGAGTTATCCCGGCGTCTGATTCTTCAGTCGTCGATTCAATCCTTAGGTGACATACGCACAGCCTTACTTGAGGCGGTGCGAGCACGACAGGATCTTAGGATGTCATTAGTTCGCAAGCTGCCTGATCGCATTGCTAACCAGGTGGTAATGTCCCCAGTACTTACACCTTCTTTAATGTCCCCTGATGTATGGCGAACAGTGTTTAACATGGCACAGGCCGTGAAGCACAGTCCCGCACAGGCTAAGAAACCTGCATTTAACTTCCCCAAACCTAAGCCTCCTACTAAAGCTCAGCCAGGGGGTTCTAAGCCGTTTCTTCCGCCTAAGTCCTCCCAATCCCCCCTGGGTCAGTTCAGGCATAGACAGAGAGGGTTTTCAGGACAGAGGGGACGCGGCCAGTATAAGCCGGGGCAGGGCCAGTCTTCGGCCCACACCAGCCAGCCGGCGAAGCGTCCAACACCACCAAACCCACCATAAAAAAACTAAAGTCTTTCTCACTCCCAGTGCCTATCTTAGAGCCGGAGGAACCGAGGGAAGTACAGCCGGCGAACCCTTGTCTGCTAACTGGGTCGTTCCGAACGTGTCACCAAGCATGGCCGTTAAAAACCTGGGCACGGATGGTGGCACGCAAAGGCATCACTTGGCAGTGGCTCCGGCGACCTCGCTTACGTCAGCCGACAACGGCAAATTGTGTTTCATTAGAGGTGGAGTTGCTGGTCCAGGAGATGATTGCCAAGAATGTCATCATCCCGGTCCCTCCAGATTACCCTGTATTCACGTCAAAACTGTTTTTGGTTCCCAAACGGGACAGTGTTCAGATGAGGCCGGTCGTAGACCTGTCTTATCTGAATCTTCACATTTACAACGAGTCTTTCAGAATGTTAACAGTTCATCAAATCAGGCTAACACTTCCGCCGGGAGGCTGGATGTGTTCCCTAGACCTGACAGACGCCTATTGGCACGTGTCGGTCAACAAAAGATTTCAAAGGTTTCTGGCCTTGAGGATCAGGCACCAAAATTTTGTTTTTCAGAGGATGCCGTTCGGTTTGAACCTAGCACCTCGATTATTCACGAAACTAGTCCGGCAAGCCCTGATGCCGTTGTTAAGACAGGGAATCAGAGTGTTGTGGTATCTAGACGACTGGCTGGTGGTGGCAGAGACACAACAATTATGCATAAAACATGTCAATATCATTTTAAATCATGTCAAAACTCTAGGCTTCAAGGTAAATCTGGTAAAGTCAAACCTTGTTCCCTCAAGAGTAGTTCAGTGGATAGGGCTGGTCTGGGACACCGCCGCTCTCACTCTGAGTCAGAGTGTGGACAATCGCAACAGGTTTCGCAGGAAACTGTTCAGGTTTCTTCACAGTCTGACTACGACACGAAGAGTCTGGGAGTCTCTGGTCGGCTCTCTCAACTGGATTCAGCTAACTGTCAAGTTGGGCCGGTTGAAAGTAAAACGATTAATATTGGAAGGCAACAAATATTTCCCACTCTTACCGGCGGGAAAATTATGGCCCATACCAAAATTAATCCACACCTTACTAGCGGTCTGGGCGAAGAGGGAAACATTGCACTCAATCATGTCATGGACCTCTCCTCCTCCAACGGTATGGGTAGACACGGATGCGTCAGGCACCATAGGGTGGGGATTTCAGTCAAATCAGGGGCACCAGGGTCAGGGACTTTGGTCCCACTTAGAAATCTCTCACATAAATGTCAAAGAGTTACTAGTCCCCTTGTATTTCCTTCAGGCTCACGGCCCGGCGTTACGGGGCAAGTCAGTGGCCTTCAGAATGGACAATCTGAATGCAGTTCACTGTATTCAGAAACAAGGGTCAACGAGGTCAAGGAAGTTGCTACTCGTGTCGGAAGAGATTTTTGTTCTAGCCACCAGTCTAGATATTTATCTTCACGCATCTTATCTCCCAGGCGTAGCGAACGTCTGGGCAGACGCTCTGTCCCGGAGACAGAGCACGACAGTAGAATGGGAGCTCAAGCAACCCATTTTCGACCTAATGATTGCGGAGCTCTCCCATCCACAAGTGGATCTTTTTGCGTCCGAGGAGACTCACAAGCTCCCTCTATACCTCACCCGCCGGGCGATAACGCCGGCAGGGGGGCCAGACGCCCTAGTGACAGACTGGAACAGATGGAGCTCCATCTATCTGTTTCCGCCGCCAGATGCGTCACTAATGTGCCACGTAGTGAACAAACTACGAGTTTATCGAGGCTTAGTCTCGCTAATCGCGCCCCTGTGGCCGGCGCAGGTGTGGTACCAGCAATTAATAATGTGGTGCCCGGACCCGGTATCGCTCCCGGTCGGGTACTTCCACTTAGACACGATTGGCAACCTAGAGACCTCGCTGACTTTTGCATTTTGGACATTCAGGAGGCCAAGTGGCTAGCACCATACGGTAGGGATGTGACCAATAAATTGCTCAATCAATATACTCAGTCTACTAAGCGACAATATCAATCTCATTGGAAAGCTTTTACTTCTTGGATTGTTAGAACGGAACAAACTGTACCCTCAGTGGCATTGGTTTTTAATTACTTGAACTATCTGTTTGAGCAGAAACGTTTATCTGTGGTTACTTTGAAGAATCACTTAACTGCGATTAGAGTGCCCTTTTTCGACCTTACAGGTCTATCCATACCGGTGGCGGCGGAAACAGGATTTATGAGAGCGTGTTTTAAACTCCGCCCACCTCCCCGTCAGCTCATGCCTACTTGGTCTCTGGACAAAGCTTTGTCTTTACTTCATTCTCGTCTGTATCAAAATACTGCAGACTTTGCTTTAATCTTAAAGAAGGCAGTTTTCCTTTTGGCTTTGGCCACCGGAAACAGAGTGTCTGAGCTGGCGGCGATGAGCAACACACCTAATTGTCTTAGGTTTGGTAGACTTAATGATTCAATTTCCATTGCACCCTCCCCGGCGTTTGTAGCCAAGAATGAGCATAGTGCACACGTGTTTTCTGAGTTCACGGTGCCGGCGTTAAAAAGGGGAAAGGTGCATCATAATTTATGTCCAGTGCAAGCTCTAACCAAATATTTGAGAATAGCTCCTCATAACCCCCAAGGTGCTTTATGGGTAGCGAGTACGGGTAAACGCTTACTTAAACGGCGATTAGCCTCTCTTCTGGTAGAAGTCATTAAAGAGAGTAGTCCCGGTGTTGTGGGTGGGGCCCACGATTTACGCAAGTGGGCGGCCTCTTTACGTTTCCTGAAAAACTTTTCAGTTGAAGATATTGCGTCCACACAGTTGTGGGCGTCTAATCATACGTTTCTCTCTAGATACTTGTCAGTTGCTCTAGACAAACCTTCCTTACCATGTATAGCTTTGGGGCAGAGGGTCTAGGTGGCCCTGCAGTCACTTATGTTTATTTTCACGGAAGGGGGGGGTGCAGTCAGTTGACATGGGACACCCTGGACCCCGCCGGAGTGTGAGAGCTGTGATACAATTTAAGGTTAAAATGTGATATGAAAATTTCTCTGCGAGAATTTGTGCTAGTACAAAGTTTAGTACAAAACAACGGTGTTGTTATAGTAGTTTTAGCTGCGAAAGCAATGTAACATTAGTTCAATGGAGTTCATTAGCAATTGATCTCCACATGTATTTTGGGGTTTATGATGTGCACATATAAACTTATAACTTATTATTTTTGTCACCACTCGTTGAGTGGGGTGCCTTTTGTAACTACAGATCTGTGTTCAGAATCTTCAGGGTTACCTATTTTTGTCGGGCAAGCTTCTTTGAAGCACGCACCTGCCTGAACCCCTTTTTCTTGTATATTTCCGGCCTACGCCGTATTAAATACATTTTTCAAAAAGTAAGAATACTATGTGGTTGTTTTTATTATCTGCTTTTCTAGAGTTATGATATGATTACGAATGTCCCCCTCCAGTCTTAGATATCAGGCATGTTCGTCAATGATGGAGGGGCCACTAATAAATTATAGGTTTGACTCCTGTAAGGAGATAAAGAAAACCTAATATTTAGTAGTGGCCCCGTAATCATTGACGACTGGGGCCCTCCCGACCGTCCCCTTCCCATTCGTTGATGTATTAAGGATTTTGGTTTACTTGATATGTCAGTGAAGGAGGAATGACGCCTGATTCAGCGTCTGGTCAGAAATCCACACAAGTACATCCACGATATGATGGAAAGCTTATTGGATAGTTATTCTTATTTTCTTTTTGTTTTTATTTTTTACGAAGTTTTTTCGTAGTGAGAACCCAATTCATAATGACTGAAGCCATGAGTGAGGTCGCGTGCGCTCATGATGAAGGCTCCTCAGTTTTTAAATGCTCTGCGCGGTAGATTCAAACTACGGCGGATTAGTGTTTGAAGAGGATGCCTTATGTAATAGGCATGTTCGTCAATGATTACGGGGCCACTACTAAATATTAGGTTTTCTTTATCTCCTTACAGGAGTCAAACCTATAATTTAGCTTGCTGTCAAAACAAATATATATACATATGCTGGCTCGCTACCGCTCGCCAGGAAAATATTGACACCTGGATGGGGGTAAACATCTTAAAACAGTAGGCTGAATGGGGCTGAATGGGTACAAGCCAAAGAGAGAGGGAGATAAATAGAAAAAAAAGCGAGGTGGGCTCCCTTAACCCCTATTGGCTTGGGATCGAACGCCGTATTGTCCGTATCTGTCCGCTTTATCAGTCGTAAAAGCAGGAGTTGCTTCGTCTAATTGAAATCTCACGGAGAAGAAGCACTCCCTACTACTTGATAGTTCCATTACTGTATCCTGGTGTTTGACACTCATTCTTTTATGATTTATCTAAGAGAGGATGGGCCGGTTTTCTGGACCACTTTCTCCCTCATGTTTAGCCCCATTAGTTTTCAGATGTTAAAATGTTTGCCCCACTAGTTAGTCGATTTTAAGACCTTTCGCCCCATTTCTTCGTCAATATTTATACCTTTCGTGCTATTTAGGTGTCGATTTTTTCCCTGGCGAACGATAGTGAGCCTGTAATGTTGGAAGAATTGGCCTTCGGCCGGGTCATTTTTCTACCGAAAAATGTACCAATTAATCTAAAAGGGGAATCTAATGGATGTTTTTTTTAAATTTGATGGAGGTCTAGGGAGGAAACTAGAAAAATAATGAATACCTGCAAAAATCGCCCAAACAGTGAACCATCCCCCCTTAAGTCGAAATAGAACTTATATTACTTTTGTCTCTATTCGCGTTATTCCCTATTAATATGCAGGAGATAAAAGGTTAAGCTGTCAGTAACAAGTGTCCTCAAATTCCATGTACGTTAAAGTCAAAATGTTTGGACACACGGAGCTTGAAACATTTTAAGTCATAGGATGAGGGACAGATATATTAAGGGAGAGTTCCAGAGTTTAAATTTTGAGTGGCAGAAAGTTGGGAAAATAAGTTCACTCTTGGGTTAGAGAGTTAGACAGAATAAGGGATGGAATGAGTTGAAAGGCCAGTGCCACCTACTCTCCGTAAGGCAGGAGCTATACACTGAGAAAACTCTGGAGATCATTAATTATTTTAATAGTAGTAGAAGAGTGAGTGAGATGTAACATTGCAGCGTGTGGAGAGAGATTGTAGGGAATTAGTATGAGGAGGTGAGTTGATGAGACAAAATGTTTTTGACTCTACCCTTTCGAGAAGTACGGTATGGGTGGAAGTTCCTCACACATGCGAACAACATTCGATACATGGGGGCACAGTGCCCTTGTATAGCATAAGAAGCTGTGGGTGTGTGAACAGCATTCGATACATGGGGGCACAGTGCCCTTGTATAGCATAAGAAGCTCTGGGTGTGTGAACAGCATTCGATACATGGGGGCACAGTGCCCTTGTATAGCATAAGAAGCTGTGGGTGTGCAAACAACATTCGATACATGGGGGCACAGTGCCCTTGTATAGCATAAGAAGCTGTGGGTGTGTGAACAGCATTCGATACATGGGGGCAGAGTGCCCTTGTATAGCATAAGAAGCTGTGGGTGTGTGAACAGCATTCGATACATGGGGGCACAGTGCCCTTGTATAGCATAAGAAGCTGTGGGTGTGTGAACAGCATTCGATACATGGGGGCACAGTGCCCTTGTATAGCATAAGAAGCTGTGGGTGTGTGAACAGCATTCGATACATGGGGGCACAGTGCCCTTGTATAGCATAAGAAGCTGTGGGTGTGTGAACAGCATTCGATACATGGGGGCACAGTGCCCTTGTATAGCATACGAAGCTGTGGGTGTGTGAACAAACTACGGAAACGGTTGAGCACACCTAACTTCTGGGAAGCTGTGTTAGCAAGAGTGCTAATATGGTCTTTCCAATAAAGTTCAGAAGAAAAAGAGACGCCAAGATTATTGAGAGAAGACGAAGGGTTTATTTGTGTGTTGTTGAAGAGTAAGGAATAGTACTGTGGAAGATAGTAATGGGTAGATAGATGGAAAAATTGGGTTTTGGATGTATTGAAAGTATTAGGATGTGCCATGCCCCAATCGGAAATAGTTGATAGATCAGAAGATAGGTGCGCTATGGCGTTATCACGTGAGTTTTGGAGTACCTGCATGATGGGATGTTATGGACAATTCTTTACATACTGTAAGATATAGGCATCAGCATATGAGGGGATAGGACTAGAGGTACAGTTGAGAAAATCAGTTTTGAATACTAGAAAGAGAACTGGATATAGGACAATAACCCTGAGGAGCGCTGGAGTTGATAGGTTGATGAAGTGGTCGATAGCCGTCCACAACCGCAGCTATGGAATGGCCAGAAATAAGTTTAGAGATAAAGGCACAGATAGAAGGATAGAAACCGAAGGATGGTAGGTTGGATAAAGGGGTTTTATTTCAGATTCTATCAAAAGCTTTGGATATGTCTAGCACTATATCTAAGGTCTCACTGAAGCACCGACAGGAGGATGACCACGAGTTAGTCAGACAAGAAAATAGATCACCAGTACAGCACATCTTAAGAAAACAATACTGAAGATTTGAAGCAGATTACGGGAACACAAATGCTTACGAAATTTTGAATCAAGAATAGATTCGAGAACTTTAGAGGTGCAAGAGGAGAGCAATTGGACGATAGTTGGAGGGTTAAGAGCGGCCACCCTTCTTTGGGAGACAGGTTGAATGAGAGCAACTTCCATCAATAAGGGAAAGCATTACAGGAAAGACAGACAGAAAAGTTTGTCTAGGTAGGGAGTCAGCAAGGAAGAACAGTTTTTTAGTACAACTGGAGGAACACCATCTGGTCCATATGCCTCCTTAGTATTAAACCCAGAGAGAGCAGAAAGTACATCCTTAGAAGAAATTAGGATAATAGGCATAAGAGAGTACAAAGAAGTACTAAGGAAATCAAGCAACAACAGCACTAGTGACCCCGCTAGGCTGCTTGTCCTCCAAAACACTGAGGATCACGTGTCCGAACAGAGGTTTAGAGTGGGTAAGGGAAAATTGGGAAGGAACTATTGCCCTGGAACTAATGTCCGTGGCAGGATTAGGAAGTTAGTAGGGGACATATGGGTTAGTAACATAACACAGTTATAAGTGATCTTTCGAATATATGGGAAAAAGAGAGAAACGTCTTAGTAATAATTATATATACGCAATAATCCTTGATGACTCTGAGGGGGGTTTAAAATAAAGTTATTCATTTACAAACACAGTCAGTCGCGGGTTTGAGGCAAGATATTTGTCAATGCGAAGTTTAAAGGAATCAACGGTGCTGTAGTCTATAGCGTTTCGGGGAAGCCCATTCCACAAGTTGACAACTCGATTGAAGAAGAAATTCTTAGATTCGTGTGAGTTAAAAGTTATACCAATAATTTTGCAACCGTTTCCCCGCGTGTAATTAGATTGGTCGATAGTGAAGTACTTACTACAGTTTATATTGTCGATGCCTATGATGATTTTGAACACTTGAATTAAGTCGCCTCTTAATCTGCGCTGGGTTAAAGGAAATAGATTTAATTCCTTAAGACACTCCTCGTATGGTTTGTTCTTTAGGCTAGGTATCATTTTGGTAACTCTACGTTGAAATCGTTCTAGCTTGTCTATATATTTTTGGTAATATGGGCACCAGGATTGAACGCAGTATTCCAGCAGAGGGCGGGCTAAGGAGTTGTAAAGAGTTAGGATAACTTCTTTGGATTTATGCTCAAATGACCTGCCTATAAAGCCTTTTTTTTTTTTTTTTTGCCTTTTTAACAATTTTTGAACATTGTTGATTCGGTTTTAGGTTACTCGATATTGTTACTCCCAGATCGGTTTCTCTGTCTACACTCCTAAGCTGAGTGCCGTTCATCGAATAGGTTGCTTTCTCATCTCGGTATCCGATATGTAGTACCAAATTTACATTTATCCGTTGAAACTCATTTGCCAAGTTTGGGCCCAACATGACAACTTATCTAGCTTGTGTTGCATATTGTCAACTTGGTCTTTTGACAGTACGCTATTTGCAATTTTTGTATCGTCAGCAAACTTTGAGATTGTACAGGAGAGACCCTCATCTATGTCGTTGATGTAAATTAGAAAGATAATCGGTCCCAGTACTGATCCCTGGGGTACCCAGCTACTTACATTAGTCCATTTAGATGCCTTACCGTTTATGACTACTCTTTGTTTTCTGTCGCTGAGCCAAAGGGATGGATTGGGAGGAATAGCACCGGAATCATCCAAGATAGAGTTTTTAGGAAAAGTTCAACAAAGAGTTCAGCTTTGTCAGACGAAAAAGGGACGGCGTCGAAGTGGAAAGGTGGAGGGAAAGACGAGGAAGTAATATTGTTTGAGAGTTTTTTTGCTAGATGAAGGAAAGCGTGGTAAGAGTTAAGGGAAGTGGCCTGTTTTTTTTCTCTGTGATGTTTGTATCCATTCGGTCCCATTCAGTCTACTCTTTAAAGATATTTATCCCCATCCAGTTGTCACTTTTTTCATGGTGAGCGATAGCGAGCCAGCATTTTATGGAAAAATTGGACTTCATCGGAGACATTTTACTATCGAAAAATTTACAAATTTAGCCAGCTTTCTAACACATCCAAAATATGATGGCTCGCTATCGCTTGCAAGTTATAAATCGATACCTGGATGAGGATAAACATCTTAAAACAATAGGATGAATGGGGCCGAATGGATACAACCCAGAGAGAGAAAAAAAGCAGGTCACCCCCACCCCTTTAAGGTTGAAAAGTTCAAAGCATTATTTTACTGATGTGAGAGTTTTTGGCGAGTCGAAACAAATATTTAGCTTGATTCCGGGCAGAAACATAGAAAGTACGAGATTCTTGAGTTTGAAGGCGATGGTACCGTTTGAATGGTGTTTCCTATTCCAGACACCAGTAGAACAAGCGTGAGTAAACCAAGATTATTTATATTTGACTGAGAGAAAGAAAATGGAATTTATGCTTCCATGCCTGAGATGATTTTCTCGGTAATGTTTTCAGAACACTTCGAGGGTCCCCGGCTATAGACATATAAATCATTCCATGGGAAATCAATGAAATATTGCCAAACAGCCTCTCAGTCAGCAGCGCCAGAGTGCCTCAAGCGCCGCCGCCTGGGAAGATTGGAAGGCCGTACTGGAGACATAGAACATGGTAGATAGGACAAGTAATTCCGATTGCGGCAGAGGAAATAGGGTTACTTTCAAGCTAAAACCCAATTTCTCCATCTATCTACCTGTCACTATCTTCTGCACAACTATAACTCTTCGGCTAATCTCAATATTCTTGATGTCTCTTTTTCTTCTGATCTTTCTTGGATATTGAGGGTGGATGGGACTCAATAGCCTTGGTGGGCAACCCATCTAGGGGAATAAACCCTAAACAAATTACCGATGGGCGACACGCTAATCGGTGCCACTTACACGTGGCGATCTTTGTAACAGATAACAGAAAATATACCATTTCGCCACTCTTGCTAACACACCTTGCCAAAAGTTAGGTGTGCTCAGCTGTCTCCGTGGGTTCTTTAGCCCCGCACAGCTTCTTGCTCTGTACTGTGACACAGTGCGCCCATGTATTGAGTAATGTTTGCATGTGTGGAGAGGTTCCAAGCATACCGCACTTCTTGAAAGGGTACAGTCAAAGGCATTTCCTCTCATCAACTCATCTCTTACTAATTCCCTACAATCTCTCTCTACATGCTGCATTGTTGAATCTCTCTCTCTTCTACCGCTATTACAATACTAAATGTTCGTCAGAGCTCTCTCGGTGTATGCCTCCTCCCTTATGGAACGTGAACAGCATCCGCCTTTCACCGCTTTCCCACCCCTATTTTGCCCAATTCTCTAACCCATGAGTGAACTGATTTTCCCAGTCTTTTTTCTGCTCAACAAGTAAGCTCTGGAACTCTCATCACATAATTTATTGTAGCTATAATCTAGTATTCTCAACCCAAGTTCAATGCCGCAGATCTTTCAACTGCATCAGTAATAAAGACAAAGTTGGTTCCTCTAATAAGTCGCTTGCGTGTTTTAGAATTCATTATATAAGCGTCGACATTAATCAGAAATAGAGAGAATTGCGTTTTGTATTAATCTGTATGTATGTATGTCGATATAATTTATGTATATATGTATATACTTAAGCACATACCCAAATAGATGGGGGTGGCCGACTCGAGACAGAGCCCGAACTGAAACAACATTTAAAGTTCCACTTTCGCGTTCTCTTGCCCCTTACTCTGTCTCTTCTAGTAGGTTAATTTTACAAGGGGAGGACGATTCCTAACCACTTGCCCTCATAAGGAAAAGTAGAACAGTAAAAGAGACAGACAGAAACAGCTAAGGTTGGGTAGAGGATGCCAAACCTGACTCTGGATAAGACCAGCCCTCACCCTATTATTTATCTGCTCTCATTTAACCAGATCTGACCAACCTAACCTAAGCGGATTAACCAACCTAACCTAACCTGATCTGACCAACCAAACCAATCCTAACCTAACCTACGGTAACCAGATCTGACCAACCTAACCTTACCTAACCTGATCTGACCAACCTAACCAAATCTGACCAACCTAACCTAACTTAACCTAACATATCCAGATCTGATCAACCTAACCTTACCTAACCTAATGTAATCAGATCTAACTAACTTAAGCTAACCTAACCTAACATAACATAACCTGATTTGACCAACCTAACCTAATCTAACGTAACCTAACATAACATAACCTGATCTGACCAACCTATCTCAACTTAACCTAACCTAACCGGTCACTCATAACATTTCGTGAACCTTTAACCCGTTCAGTACCAGGGACGTCCTTTTCATCGTATTCTGGGCACTATTAGACGATTTTATTAAGCTTAGGAAGGACCTCTAGCAAATAATAAGGTTCCCAACTATCTCAACCAACCCTTTTAACTACCACAGATTCTTCCTAAGTTGCATGATATCGTCTAACTATAGCCAGAATTAAATATAACACACGTCGCTGGTACTCAAAGGGTTAATGTATTTCCTCATACAAATTCAACGAACGGGATTGCTATATTATCGTATTTTGCTTTACATTTATTCATGTTTATGGTTCAGGAGTATAACATTACACCAACAAACATGTCTTAATGGAGATGCATGATAAAACAAACAATAATTGTCCACGAACTTTTATGAGTGACTGTGAAAACGTTTCAAAACCTGTTGCATAAAATTAAACTTGACTCCTGGGAGGCAGTCTGTTATTACCGATCATGGTGCACTGGTCCGGAGAGTTAACCCTTTCGGTCCTATGACGCCTTCCTTCATTATAGCCTAGTCTGGCTATGTTTAGACTGATTTATGCTGTTAAGGGGAGACAGACCGTTTTTTTTTTTTTTTTTTTTTTGGTCTATTAATTCATATATTCCTTAGTTTCCTCCCTAGACCTCAATCAAGCTTAGACAAAACAAAACTAGACCCCCTTCAAGATAAATGTGTACATGTATCGGTAGACAAATGTCGCGGCCGAAGGCCGGTTCCTCTTAAAATTTCAGGCTCGCTTTCGCTCGCCAGCGAAAGGTCTTAAAATTAACAACGAAATGGGGCGAAAGGTGTTAAAATCGCCAAACTAATCGGCCGAACGTCTTATAATCTAAAACAAATGGGGCTAAACATGATGGAGAAGGAGGTCCAGAAAAATGGTCTGCCTCCCCTTAAGAAGGACCTGTTGGAATCAAAGGGTTAATTTAGATGCTTTTTTTTTTGCAATAAAATGTATATAAGATGTCGTGAAATGGCAGTGTTTAATGGGGAATCGTACTAAAGTTATTTTTAATCTTTGCTCTACCAGGCCTAGAGTATTTCTTGTTATGATGGTGATGATGATAATAATGATGATGAATATAACAAAAGTGTGAGCTCCACTGGACAACTAATGAACATACACCCCAATAAGTGGTGGGCACATCATAGCCAATACAGAATATGCAAAGACAGTGAGATACACGAGAGGTAATAATGTTTTAGGATGAATTCTCAAACCATCGATCGGTTAGCATGGTCAGAATACCAATAACGATACACAAATATTTACTGTATGCAGTTTTATCGCCTCCTGCCACCATATTTGGGGTAGCTATAAAATAATATGTTGTGCACAGCTACTTCTCTCATATTACCAGGCTCCACCAAAGCCGACTTTAATTTATATAATAGTATTTGTCTCATATACTGTATTCAAACATTTATCGATGCCAAGTTTAATTGAGTTTTAACATCCTGAACCTTAGTCTAAAAGCCATTCTGTTGTTTAAATTATACTTATTTGTTTGTAGGCCACTTAAAGTTCGTAAATCAATCAAATAGTCAGTAGCCAATCTACTAGATATTTCTTATATGTATTAAGTGAGTACCAGCAACTCACTGGAGAACACATGACATATATAATGGAAGATATAAGGATACACTCCAAGAGCAGGCAATTATTCACTCAGCAACCATTTAATAATATGCCTCCAAAATTACTTAGCAGCAACATCCGAGATAAATATTCTCCAAGTTTTTCAAGTTAAAAACGCACACAGGAAGCCTTCACGTAGTCTCCAACAATATGTTCCAATAATTTCTATACTTTGTCTATTATCTTGGTTTACTCGTTTACTTTATAACGTTATCACACACTCAAACACCAACATGTATCACCCCCTAGACCTTCCGCATTCTATTATCTTAAATTAGTCTTCCTACATCCCTCTTAATAATTGTCGTGTCATTATTGTCATATAACCATATCATCAGAGAAGCTAGATAGAGGGAGAGAGAGAGGAATTTTTGAAAAAGTACTTCATTTAGTATTCACTGGCGCTGAATTATCTATCAAGAATAGCACATTTTGGAGTCTCCATATATGTATTTAAAAAATAAATATTTATCAATGTATATTCTTGACAATGAGTTAGTAATAGAGAAATGTATACAATCTGCTAATTGAGAGTATATTATGGTATAATTAATATTGGCAAATTACTTCCAACTATACTCTTATGCAATAGACATTATTTATCCGGAGGGGCTATGAAAAGGAGAGCTCAGTAGCTGGCTGCGATTTTTATGAGGGTACTGACCATTGTTTTTGTTTTACTTTGTTTTTTTTTGTTCACAGGCTATTGTAGATATGACGGGAGTTGTTTAACGCTCTCTCTCTCTCTCTCTCTCTCTCTCTCTCTCTCTCTCTCTCTCTCTCTCTCTCTCTCTCTCTCTCTCTCTCAGTATTACATATACTATATTATGTATATATAGTATATTATGTACTCTCAGGAGTACAGTATCGATTACTTTTATAATGAATATGATTGTGATAGATATCTCTGGTTATGTTGCCAAACAAGCATTACATATGTTTTAAGTTAGATGCATTGTATCCCCATAATAATTATTGATTACATTTTTAGATTAGGACGTTATTAGTAATATTATATACCTGTTTTGATTTGACTTTGGTTATCAGACAAATATATTGAGTTAATATATATACAAAATATACACGCACGATAATTATGAAGTAGGTAATTAGTAGGTTAAACCTTTCAGTCAGACGTAAAGGTCTACATGTTACTAGTACTATTGCCTAGTTAATGTGCTCAGCTTAGGATGAATTTGTAGGTACTGAAGGCTGAGGAGTATCCCAGTTTAATTTCAAACTCTTTCAAATTCACTTTAATGTGAATTAAATCATCTATGGGTAACTAAGATAACTACAAAATGGTGTTATCTGATTAAAAGGGTTAATCGAAAACTAAATTAACACCGGTGTGAAGTACAGTCGTGGTACATCATGCGGATACATACATTGATGAAGCTGTATCTGGCAGAATTGAATCTCCTTACTAATGCCTTACCTATTATGTTAATTTATGAGGTTCATTTAAGGGAAGATGGGCATTTATTTTTTATTTTTTTTATTTATTAATTTATTCCTTTATTTCTTAGTTTCCTCGCTAGACCTCCATCAAGCTTAGAAAAACCCCGTAGACCCCCCGTCAAGATACATATGTAAATGTGTCTACCTTTGTCGGTAGAAAAATGTCCCGGCCGAAGGCTGGTTCCTCTTAAATTTCGAGCTCGCTATCGCTCGCCAAGAAAAAATCGACACCTATATGGCACGAAAGGTCTTAAACTTGACAACGAAATGGGTCGAAAGGTGTTAACATCGCCAAATTAATGGGCTGAACGTCTTATAATATCAACACAAATGGGGCTTAACACGAGGGAGAAAGGGGACCAGAAATACGACCCATCTCCCCTTAAATCATTTCAGGCTTTATAAGTTATCAGAAATAATGAGTATGACTATACAGTACACCCGGGTAATTTGGTCATTGAACCCTACTTGGTCCGATGGAGTTTTGGGGGGAATATTCCTTCATTAGCTTGGACATTTTAAGACGTTTCACCCTACTAGTTTGATGGTAATAAGGTGCTTCACCCCATTCTGGTTTCGTTTTAACTGGGCGAGCTATAGCGAGCCTGTAGTTTTTTTGTATAAAGCAAATGTACAAATCTAGCTTGAAGGGTATCTGGGTGGATATTTAATGAGTTTGGATTAAATCTGAGAGGGCTTTTTTGTTAGCCTAGAGGACAAACTAAAATACTTTACTCGAAAATGGCAAAAAACAAGCAAAATTCTCAATAATAATGAAACAAATTATCCTAACAAACCTCCAAGACATCGGATCCGCTACTGTTAATGATAATAATATATAGCGTATATCACCAATGATGCATACCGGTACATTAAGGTTGTGATAGCAGTTACTTCACGTATTATTGTTATCAATATATATTTATATTATGAACATTGATTACGTTTCGACCAGGAGGCAGGGGACCCTTTACAAGACGGGGTATGGACAACTTGAGCCATAATGTTCCTGAGAGAGAGATATATATATATATATATATATATATATATATATATATATATATATAGAGAGAGAGAGAGAGTGTGAGAGTGAGTGCGAGTAAGTGAGAGGTGGGGGTGGTGGTCGGGGGTAGGATTAATACTAAACTATGTAATATAATTCCATGTCATTCCGTCTGTGTGATACAAGATTTTTTGTTTTTTTGTAGGTTGAAGCCCAAATTCAGCAGTCTGACAGAAAAAATGGCATTAATTTAATACATATTAATGAATTAAAGTACATATTTTATTTATGTATTTATCTATAGACATAATGTTGTGTATCTCCCGTATTTAATCATCATGGACTTCATGATTCTCAAATGTATAAGTAATTGTAAAATTGGCTAATCATTTACACGTTCAACTTCCCAAATGTAGCAAGAATAACCTGTCCTTTCCCAAATAATGTATGAGTAAAATAGATCCCGTGTGTTTGTGCTGAAGGGAGCCCACCTAGTTTTTTTTTCTCTTTATCTCCCTCTCTCTTTGGCTTGTATCCATTCGGCCCCATTCAGCCTACTGTTTTAAGACGTTTACCCCCATCCAGGTGTCAATATTTTCCTGGCGAGCGGTAGCGAGCCAGCATATATATATTTTGTTGTTTTGACAGCTAGCTAAATTTGTACATTTTTTGATAGGCCGGATTTCTCCATACAATGCTGGCTCGCTATCGCTCGCCAGGAAGAAATCGACACCTGGCTGGGGATAAACGTCTTATAACAGTTGGATTAATGGGGCCAAATGGATACAAGCCAGGGAAAGAGAGACAAGGAGAGAAAGATAAAACAAAAAACCGGTGACCCCCCATAAGGGTGTACATGGCTGAGATGATCAATGACGGTCCTTTGTTGTCAGGCATGGTGGGTGTAAATAAAACCTCTCTCTCTCTTTTAGAGGGAGGTATTCAGTTTGTTCCCTAGATCTCCATCAAACATATAATTACACCTCCTAGACCCCCTTTCAAGATTAATGTTAACACTTTTCGGCAGAAAAATATCTTGGCCAAAGGCCGGTTCCTCTTAAATTACTGGCTCGCTATAGCTCGCCAGGAAAAAAATACACAACTTAATGTCACGAAGGATTTTATAATTGACATAAATGGGGCGAAAGTTCTTGAAATCGCCAAACTAATGGGCGAACGTCTTAAAATCTCAAAAGCAATGGGGCTAAACATGAGGGAGAAAGGGGGCCAGGAAAAAAACCCTCAAGTTGAAATCTGTCCTTAAACTTGTCCTATCTCTCTCTGCTAAAGGGCTATATGGTTGAGGTGATTAATGGTGGCATTTGTTGTCAGGCATATATTGTGTTGTGTATAAACAAAACCTGGCCCTTGACTCTCTCTCTCTCTCTCTCTCTATCTCTATCTCTATCTCTCTCTCTTTTTCTATCTCTCACTCTCTTTCTCTCACTCTCACTCTCTCTCTCTCTCACTCTCACTCTCACTCTCACTCTCTCTCTCTCTCACTCTCACTCTCACTCTCTCTCTCTCTCTTTCTCTCTCTCTGTTTTTTGTCTACATATATTGCTCACTCACCACATTTCTCACACACGTACACAATAATACACGAAAGCATACACGCACAAAACACACACACACACACACACACACACACACACACATACACACACACACGCACAAAAACAGACATACACATATGCACAGCCCTTTGCTTTTACATTGCCAATAATATTTGTTTGTATAGCGACCATAATGGATTTGTTGTCAAGTACGAAAATAAAATAAAAATGTTTAGAAAGCAACAAGGAAAAATGCAAATGAGGATACCTTTACATGCAAATCAATACACGTAAGCTTCCTTAGACAGTATCAATATTTAAATTAAATATATACAATATGTCTCCCCCACCCCCCAAAAAAAAATAAAGAAAAATAAATCTATATATATATATATATATATATATATATATATATATATATATATATATATATATATATATATATATATATATATATATATATATATATACAACATTATATTTGGTCCTAATTCATCTACTTATATTTGTGTTGAAATTTACATATATCAAAATGGTGTATAATCTAGAGCCTAATATTTAATTTATCTATTATAAAAAATATTAATAATATGCCATCATTATAAAACCATTGTAGAGATCATAATGCTATTTGCCATATAAAATCAGTAATTGTTTGATGCGGCTTTATATAAGCGAATAATTATGATACTTAAGCAGCTGTACTTGCCTTATACTGGGTTAACGCTAATTGCTCCGACGTCTTTTGGGTTATGATATTTTCGTAGACAAAACTTGTGGATGTTGTTTTCATCTACCATTTTCGAGCGATGTTTTTAGGTTGACCCCAAAACTAAAATAAATGTCTTCCCAAAAGTTGTTCAAACTAAAAAAATAAAAAATAAAACATAATAATAATAGCCCACCTAAACCCACTTGAAGCTAAATGTACCGTATTTACTTTTTTGGTAGAAAATATTCCTGGCCGAGAGCCGATTTCTTCTAAGTTACTAGCTCGTTATCGCTCGCCCAGAAAAAAGCTCACACCCGACTGAGGTGAAGCGTCATATTATCGCCCAACTAATGATGTGAAACGTCTTAAAATCTCCAAACTTAATGAACGAAACGGGAGAGGTCCCCCAAAAATACCTCCCTCGGTCAAAATACGGTTAAAGCAACATTTGGAAAGCCCCACCATCGGTGCCTGTGCTCTGTGAAAAGTAAATATTATAAGCAAAGTATTAACCCCTTGAATATTAGTGATTTACCTGTCTATCCATATATTAGATGGGACTATTTTGCACCAGTATATAAGGATATAGTATGAAGTACAACCAAATTACCTTTTCTTACCTTTTTAAAAACTTATAATTCTTGCTGTATGAGCATTTTACGCAAGATACACTTTTCATTCAATATTTCTTATAATTTTTGCGATTGGTCTCTCGAATAAATATTATGAATTACACTGTTAATACCTACAATATATAATGGTCCTGATGTGGCGGCGTCTACGCCGTGGGGCCACCTCCCGAGGCTGCCAACCGCGGATGGCTGCCTACCCTCCACGGCCGAAGACAAAATCAACGACCAGTGGAGGAAAACCGGATGCCGGCCGCGGGGAGCAGTTTCGGAAGCCAAACCGTCACAACCATCCCCTGCCCCCTCCCTGGGGGCACGGGTCCTTGGAGCGGCTTCGGTCGCGCCGGAATTTCCACACCTCTCACACCACACACACACACACATCACACAGTTTTTCCTACACCGAGAAATGACTCTCCGGCTGTCATTTCTCGAAGACTTCTTCTAGCCGGAGACATTGAGAGCAACCCAGGACCCACGTACACATACATATGTCCAACTTGCTCAAAACCCATCACTTCGAGTCGCCATACTAAGGGTTCAGTTCTCTGCAATTCATGCTGGAACTGGACCCACTTCACCTGCACAACACTTGCCTCCAAGAAACACTACACAAACACCTATACCTGTTCCTCATGCCCCTCCCTCTCCCAGTAAAATCCCTCACCTAAAACCCGTCCACCTCTCCTCCCCAACCTACCTAACCTTCCCATATCATCCACTCCCCCCCCCTAAAACCCGTCCACCTCTCCTCCCTAACCCACTTAACCTTCCCATACCATCCACATCCTCAAATCAACACACCACAACCCATCCTAATCCATTCCAACCCCCATCTCCTGCTCCCCAATCACCCCCTCCCATCACCCATCCCAACTCCCAGCCCCTCCCTCACCCCTACCCCCCCCCCCCCTCACCCCCATCCCCACCCCATCCTCGTGCAGCAGCACCCAACATACATCGTGCACATAACATTAACATTCTTCAACTGAACATAGATGGCATCAACACAAAGAAACACGAACTCTCACACTTCATCAAACAACACAACATACACATTGCCATCTTACAAGAAACAAAACTCCGCACAACACAAAAAACACCCACATTTCATAATTTCACCACCATCAGACAAGACCGGGCTGTCGGCGGGGGCGGTGGAGTCATCACCCTGGTACACAAAGAAATATCATACATAGTAACCAGTGTACAAACCAAATCCCTCCTCCCCCCAAATGATAACACAACATAAATACAGTCAATTAAAATACGCACTGGCAACAACTCCAACATAACCATCATAAACACATACATCCCTCCCCAAACATCCCCTACAGTACCAAATGAATACAGACCACACTTACAACACATCACAAACACCCCACACACCCCACACATCATCCTGGGTGGTGACTTCAACGCCAAGACGTCGGCCTGGTTTGTCGACCACCCCGACACAGACAGAGGGCTGGTACTACAAAACCAAAACCAAAACCTCATCATCCTTAACGACATCCATCAATATACCCATATTCCTCACCAAGCCCTCTATAACCCATCATCTCCAGACATCACTTTTTGCTCCCCAGAACTCGCCCCCACAACATCCTGGAGGGTGGTCAGAACCTTAGGCTCTGAACACCTCCCGATCATTATCACCACCAAAATCAGACTCACCCCAGCTAGCCACAAACACACATACACCAATTATAAAAGAGCTAACTGGGAAGCATTCACAAATGAGACAGAACAACACTTCACAACTCTAAACAGTACACCCATCACTAACATCAACAATGCTGTACACATACTCAATAAAACTATCCAAAACGCTGACAAGAAACACATTACAAGAGGTAACATAAAAAGACACAACCCCAACTTCACACCAGAAATTCAAAACCTCATCAGACAACGCGACATACTGAAACACTCCCCAGCACCCCACACACAAGACATCACACAACAAATTCAAGCACTCAACACCCAAACTAACAACAAAATACAAGAACAACAACAACTAAATTGGAATAACTTCCTACAAACACTTGATCACAAAACAAACCCCAGAAAACTCTACAAAACACTAAACAGCATCACACTTTCCAACAGCAACACAACACAATCACATGCTGCAATCACAACAACAGACTCTACTCCTTCATGTAAACAACAAGCAAACACTCTCATCAATCACTTCTCACATGTCAGCCACCTAAAACCTCACAAAGATGACCGACGTGTCATCCGACGTAAGAGACAATTCCCCACAGACCCTGACTATACACCCTTCACCAATCACCAGACAAAGCATATCATCAACAATCTCAAGCACTCACCCGCCTGTGGCCTAGATAACATAAGCAACATACACCTCAGACACCTGGGACCACAAGGCATACAAGCACTCACTAACATATCAATCTACAGCTATTCACACAACACAATACCAGACATTTGGAAGCATGGTATCATCATCACATTCCCCAAACCCAACAAAGACCCCACGCTACCCTCCTCGCACCGCCCCATCACACTCCTTTGCTCCCCCTCCAAAGTTATGGAACGCCTAGTATTACAACTAATTACACCTGACCTACCCCTAGCTCCAACACAACATGGCTTTAGGCCACTGCACTCCACAAACACTCTTCTCACAGACCTTACACAAAGAGCTTTCGACGGCATCAACTCAGCTAGACCACCACACAGATCACTATTAGCCACACTCGACATTAGTAAAGCCTTCGATGCCATCCCCCGCCACAACCTAACAAACAAAATCTACAACACAAACATGCACAACACAAAAAGGTGGCTGGCCAACTTCCTAGCAGGCAGATGTGCACACGTATCTTTTGCCGGTCAGTCATCTAAAATCAGAAACTTTCCAAACGGAGTCCCACAAGGATCCGTCCTATCGCCCGCACTCTTCCATCTGTACATGCACAATATAATTACACCCAATACGCCCCAAATAAACTTAGCCTCCTATGTAGATGACATAACACTCACATGCACACACCATGACCCAAAAAGAGCAACAGATCTCCTTCAACCCTATCTCAGCACACTACATGGCTGGTGCACTACAAACAGACTTAATCTAGCCCCAGCCAAATCCACCGCAACCCTGCTCACAAGTTGGACAGGAGAACACGAATACATCCCTCAACTCACCATAAACAACACACCCCTAACACATACACACACACCCAAAATCCTAGGAGTAACATATGATACTCATATGACATTCAAACAGCACACCACAAACATTAAAAAGAAACTGACACCCAGACTTAACGCCCTCAGGCCACTTGCTCACACAAAATTTTGACACAACAAAGAAACTACCACCACAGTATATAAACAATACATAAGATCAGTGATGGAATACGCAAGCCCAGCCTGGGCTTCTAACCTAGCTGAAACACATCATAAGACCTTACAGACTATTCAAAACAAAGACCTGAAGATCATTATAGGCTGCACAGCTACTGCACCCACAGATCACCTACATCAAGAAACCAAAATCCTCAAAGTCAAAGACCATCTGGACATGAGAGGCACTCAATTCCTGGTAGCAGCCTCCACGAACCAAGACCACCCGCTAAACTACATGGCAACACACTCACAGACACCAAGAAATATCAAAACAACACCCAGCACACGGTATCACACACAATTATTGTCCTCTCTCCCTCCCTGCCCACCCCGAACCAACTTCCAGAAGCACATCCATACTCATATCTCTCACCGATCCATCCACTAACTCACAGACAACACACAGCTGCATGCACGACCTCCCGAAATCCATCCTTCCGAATCCTCCCTTCCTCGCGAGGACAGAGTCCACCTGGCCAGGCTGAGATGCGGACACCATCCAGCTCTCCTGAGCTATCAGAAGAGACTGGATGACTCCGTTGTCGACGCCTGCCCGGGATGTAACACAGCACCCCATACCATTAAACACATCATAGAAGACTGCATTTCACACAACCACTTACGCCAACAACACAATCTACACTCAATGAGAGCTCTGTGGAAAAGCCCGATCGTGGCCATGGCCTTCCTCAGGGACTCGGGGCTGTTCGGCCAGGCAGCTTAGGGAACAACAACAACAACAATATGTAGTTGGTCTCGAGGTCTAATTAGCATATTGAAAATAATACCGGTCTCTAATCTGTTGTGATTGAATTGTTATTATTAAATGTGTTCTAGGGTTTTGAGTTAATATTCCCATAACAAAACAAAATAATTATAACATATTTACACTACTTCATGATTTTCTTCTAAATACAATTTTTAGTAAGGGAGTAATTACTAAGAACTTAAGGGGGGTCACTCGTTGTTTTTCCTGCTTTTCTCTCTTTCTCTGGCTTGTATCCATTCGGCCCCATTCAGCCTACTGTTTTAAGAAATGTATTCCCATCCAGGTATCGATCTCTTCCTGGCGAGCGATAGCGAGCCTGCATTGTGTGGAGAAATCCGGGTTCGCCGGAGAAATTTTTCTATCGAAAAATTTACAAATTTAGACTGCTGTCAAAAACATTAAACAAAGTATGCTGGCTTGCTATCGCTCGCCAGGATGGGGCTACTTGGATAGGGATAAAGGTCTTAAACCAGTAGGCTGAATGGAACCGAATGGATACAACCCAGAGAAAGAGGGAGAGAGAGCGTAAAAAAAGAGGTCGGCCCCCTAAATCATATTTATGTATAACACTTGGCAATATCCATTTTACTTTACTGATATTGCTGGTCTGTGTTAAGCCTATTTGGTCCGAGGGAGGTCTTTTTAGATCTCTCCTGTTTCGCTCCATTAGTTTGGAGAGTTTAAGACGTTTCACTCCATTAGTTTGGCGATATTAAGAGGTTTCACCTCATTCAGGTGTCGATTTTTTTCTGTGTGAGCGATAGCGAGCCTGCAACTTAAAAGATGTCGACATTTGCCTGGGACATTTTCCGATCAACAAATTTACGAATTTAGCTTGAAGGGTGTCTGGATGGAGATTTTTAGTCTGAACGAAGTATGGAAAGGTGTTTTTGTTAGGTCCGTGTGAAGCGAGGACCTCTAAAGCTTACTCATATTGTTGTTGTTGTTAGAGCGACACTTATTAAAAAAGGCTATCTCTCGGTTATTACTGAACAACATTTATTTATTTTTCACGTGCATATATGCTGATCTATCCTCTAGGCCGTAATAGAGCCGTTTTTCCAAATTTCGGCCTAGGTGCCCCTCAAATCGCCACCTTCTGCAATAGGGCGACGCTTATCAAAATTTGCTATTTCTCGGTTATTACAGAACCAAAATTAATTAACTTACACACGCATATACTCGAATTTATCCTCAAGGCCGTAATGGAGCCCTTTTCTTAAATTTCGTTCTGGGCACCCTAGTAATCGGCACCTTCTGCAGTAGTGGAGAAAAATGAAATGGCCACCTGTTTGGAATTTGCTCAGGCATATTTCATAGAACTCTTTATGTATAGACTATTGTTTATTGATCAGGCAATAAGAGGACACTTTTAAAATACTTCGCCCTTGGCGGTTAACTTTAGGGCTCCTTCTACAGGAGTAGATGGAAAATGTAATCGGCTGTCTTTTGGGTTTTTTGCCTTGTTAATTTCATTCACATGCATACTGTATACTGTAGCGTCATCTATTCCCTGACCATAATTTAATTATTATGTTCTCTCCACCAACCAACTTTACTCCTAAACTCGATTAATGAAATTAACAAACACATCTGGCAGTCCGGGGATTCGAACCCAGGACGCTCACACCGAAAATCAACACACTTATGCATTGCGCCACGAAGACAGTTAAATAATGATGCACCAATCCAATTCCAACTTTAGCCTAGGGCGTCCTTCTACAGGAGTGACGAAAAATTGAGATCAGATATTTCTATGTGATTAATGAACCACACATATAATATACATACATATACTTTCAATTAATAATTGGATCCAACATGTCGGCCATAGCGCCCTATCATAGGGCCCCCTTTTACAGGAGTGACGGAAATTGAAAACGGTTATAGTTTGGGGATAGTACTTATGTTTACTTGAACATGTACATAATCTCATGTATTTCGTAGACATAATGGTCAAAGTCCAATTTTCAAATTTTGCCCAGGGCGCCCCGCTGTTGCTTACCTTCTGCAGGAGTGACAGCAAATGTGATCCAGTGGTAATGAAATACATATTGTACAATGGCACTTTATTTTAATTACCTCCGCCAACGAAGTCAGAAGAGGTTATGTTTTTGCCTCCATTTGTTTGTATGTCTGTCCGTTTGTTTATTTATTTGTCTGTAAACAAGATAAGCCTATCAAAAAACTATTAACAGATTGTCACGAATGTTGGAGGCCAGATAAGATATGCACCACGGATGAAGTCGTTTAATTGTGGAGGTGATTGGTAGATCGCTCGCTATCGCTCGCCAGGAAAATATCGACACCTAAATGGCACGAAAGGTCTTAAAATTATGGTGTGACAGGGATCTGCCTTGTGTGGGCCGATCGACTTTCTGCAGACTCCCATGTTCTTATGTTAAAATTGGCAACGAAATTTGGTCGAAAGGTGTTATAATCGCCAAACTAATGGGTCGAACGTCTTATAATCTCAAAACAAATGGGGCTTAACACGAGGGAAAATAGGGACCAGAAAAAAGACCCATCATGGGGGGGGGGGATTTATTGTGTTACACCACAACTGCGGAATGACAACCCCGTCCCAGACGTTTTAATGTACTCTTTGTAATGGAAAACTATGCTAAGCCATAGTGTTGTATGTATGATTAATAAAGCATACATATACATAAATGACATTGATTTAGGTATAACTAGTGGGATAAGTAAATTCGCAGACGATACCAAAATGGGGAGAGCAATAGATTCAGAGAGCGACATAGAGTGCCTCCAAAGGGATCTAGATACCTTACACGAATGGTCAGTAAATTGGCAGATGAGTTTTAACATTGACAAATGCAAGGTATTAAAGATAGGGAAGACGAATACTAATGCAAAATATAAACTAGCTAATACGGAATTAGAAAACTCAGACTGCGTGAAAGATTTTGGTGTGTTTGTTAGTAACGATTTGAAGCCTAGAAAACAGTGTATAAGCGTTCGTAACAAGGCAAACAGTATTCTCGGATTCATCTCAAGGAGTGTGACTAACAGAACTGCCGATGTTATCTTAAAACTTTACTTATCATTAGTGAGACCTCATATGGATTTTCCTGTTCAATTTTGGTGTCCTTATTACAGAATGGACATAGATTCGTTGGAGAGAGTACAGCGAAGAATGACAACAAATATTCATAATATTATAAATCTACCATATAAAGAAAGGTTGAACAAATTAGGCTTACATTTGTTAGAAAGACGCAGAGTTAGAGGGGATATGATAGAAGTGTTCAAGTGGGTTAGTGGGATTAATAAAAGGGACATGAAAACTGTACTGAAGCTCAGTGATAGCGAAAGAACTCGAACAAATGGTTTCAAATTAGATAAATTTAGTTTGATAACAGATATAGGCAAATATTGGTTTGGTAACAGAGCTATAGACATGTGGAATAGGCTACCGAGTGATATGGTAGGATCGAGAACGATAGGGAGCTTTAAGGTAAAATTAGATAGGCATATGGATGAGATGGGTTGGGTATGAGGAGGGATCTGCCGGTTGTGGGCCAATCGGCGCTCTGTAGACCCCCGTAATCTTGTGTTGATCTCTGACCGTTTTTGTGGGGTCGGTCCTCAGGGTATTGGTGAGTTGGGTCTATAATTAGGCCTTGTAATTGGGGTTGGGTGTGACAAAGATCTGCCTTGTGTGGGCCGATCGACTTTCTGCAGACTCCCATTTTCTTATGTTCTTATGTGCATATGTTCTTAAAGCACTGCGTATAGCATATATAACGCTTAGTTAGGGTTACCAAATCAAGTCCGCTAGATTGTAAATCAATGTCGAAAATCGCTAAAATAATGTATCGATACAATTTCGATCTAAAATGACTTAAGGGGGGTGACCTGCTTTTTTTATTTATCTCCTTTTCTCTCTTTCTCTGGCTTGTATCTATTCGGCCCCATTCAGCCAACTATTTTAAGACGTTTATCCCCATCTAGGTGTCTATTTCTTCCTGGCGAGCGATAGCGAGCCAGCATTATATAAAGAAATCCGGCTTCGCCGGAGAAATTTTTCTATCGAAAAATTTGCAAATTTAGCCTGTTGTCAAAAACATTTTAAACATATGTTGGCTCGCTACCGCTCACCAGTAAAAAAATGGCACCTGGATGGGGATAGAAGTCTTTAAAAAGTAGGCTGAATGGGGCCAAATGGATACAAGCCAGAGAAAGAGAGAAAAGGCAGGTCACCCCCCTTAAATCTCCAAAGCATCGCTAGAATTCATGTCGCTAGATGTAAAAATTGGCCTCTAGATCGGAGTAAACACCTAGTTCTATCGGGGAAGGAGCTAAATTGACAACACTGCGCTTAGCCCATTGTTTCGTCTCGTATAATTATTAGCATACCCTACTTTATAATGTCATCTTCGGGTCACGTACAGCATCATACAAATGTATAGTTGGCTACATAAAAACATGATATTTTGTATGAAAGGAAAATTGGGATTAAATTAGAAGTATAATGTATTAGGCAGTAGTTGAATAATATGACCAGTTAACGGGTTATAGCATATAATTCTTGTAAAGTAAATAATGTTGTTTCCTTCCATATATGAAAATAGGGAGTGGATCCAAATTCATGTGGACAACTGTACCCACTTCAGGGGGTAGTGCTTGGTTTTTGGTCTATATATTTATTATTTAATTTATTTTTTAGTTTCCTTGCTAGACCTCCATCAAGCTTAGAAAAACACCCCCTAGACCCCCTTTCAAGATAAATGTGTATATTTTTCGGTAGTTCCTTCTAAAATTAGAGGCTCGCTGTCGCTCGCCAGGATTTACTTTACATCTAAAGGGCACGAAAGGTGTTAATATTGATAACAAAATGAGGCGAAAGGTCTCAAAATCGCGAAGCTAACAGAACGAACGTCTTATATAACCTCAAAACTAATATGCTAAATATGAGGGAAAAGGGGGTCCGGAAAAAGCGAGTACTACCCCACTTCAGGTTATCAAGAGGTACCGTGGGAATGATAATATGACACACACCATCCCTCCTCCTCCTCCCTTCCTCTTAATTATAAGCACACACTCAACAGAGAACACAATGTTAGTTAGTTAAAGTGTGTGTGAGTGTATGTGTGTGAGTGTGTGAGTGTATATGTGTGTGTGTGTGTGTGTTTGAGTTTGAGTGTATGTGTGTGTGTGTTTGTGTTTTCTATGTGATTGAAGGAGACAAAAGGCAAAGCTGCCTGTAACAAGTGTCTCCCCAAAGTTGAAAGAGTGACAAAAATCTAAATTCAAGGTAGGTTAGAGTCAAAATGTCTGTACACACGGAGCTTGTAGCAGTTTAAGTCATAGGATAAGGGAATGACAAATTGAGGTAGAGAGTTTCAAAGCTTACTTGTTGAGAAAATTGGTTCAATTTTGGGTTAGAGAGTTGGACAAAATAGGAGTGGTAGTTTGTTGAAAGGCAGGTGCGCCCCCCCCCCCCCTCTCTGTATGGTAGGAGGTATACACTGAGAGAGTTCTAACAAACAAAATATAATTATTGTAATGGCGGTATAAGAATGAGAGAGAACCAACATTATTGGCGTGTATAGAGAGATTGTAAGAAATTAGTAAGATAAAGCGAGTTGATGATACGAAATACTTTTGACTCTACCCTTTCGAGAAGTGCGGTATGGGTCGATCCCCCCCCCCCCCCTCCAACACACACACACACACACACACACATACACACACACACACACACACATGCGAACAATACTTGATAAATGGGAACACTATGCTACTATACAGAGCAAGAACCTGTGCAGGGGTGAAGAACCCACAGAGATGGTTGCGCACACCTAACTTCTAGGAAGCTGTTTTAGTAAGAATGGTAATATGATATTTTAAGGAATAATCAGGAGACAAAGAACACGAAAAATACTGAGAGAAGATGAAGAGTTGATTTGTGTATTATTGAAGTATATGGGAAAGTCGTGTGGAAGATGGTGACGGGGGGAGATAGAAGGAAAAAATAGGTTATGGAAGAATTGGAAATAAAAAAAAATTCAGCCCAGATCGGAAATAGTTAATAGATCAGAAGATAGGCATTATATGGCCTCATAAGGTGAGTTTTGGAGTGACTGCATACTGGGTCGTTATGGTAAACTAGTTGAATAGTGTAAGGTAGAATCATCAGCTTACTGGTATGATGACGACCCTACCTTACACTATTCAACTAGTTGTTCACGTCAACCTAGCATGCTATCACTCCAAAGCAAACGTGACGAGGCCATAGAACGACTATTTTCTGAAATATCAATTATATCTGATTGGGGCAGAACAAAAATCTTGTTACTTTCAACACCTCCAAGACCCAATTTCTCCCTCCATCTCTTCATCATAATCTTCTACAAGAATATCAATTATCATTCAACAATACACAAATCAACCCTTTCTCTTCTCTCAATGTTCTAGGTGTATCTTTTTCATCCGACCTTTCTTGGAAAGATCATATTACAGCTTACCAAAAGTTAGGTGAGCTCAACCGTCTCCGTTGGTTCTTTACCCCCACACAGCTTTTTGCTCTGTATCGGGATACAGTGCACCCCTGTATTGAGTATTGTTCGCATGTGTGGGGAGGCTCCACCCATACTGCACTTTTTGAATGAGTAGAGTCCAAAGCATTTCGCCTCATCAACTCACCTCCTCTTACTAGTTCCCTACAATTGAATTTGAATAAAATAATTGGCTTGATTTGAGGCAGAAACATAAGACATTGGACAGGTAACAGAGATAAAGTTATAACCGGAGGAGCCCAATGGAGGGAGAAGATTTACAGTGTAAACAGACAGATAAAATATTAGAAATAAGTCGAGGATGTTGGGCCGATCTCCAAGGCGATCCGGGATACGGGTAGGGTACTGAACTAACTGCTCTAGATAATTTTAGATAAACACGATGTAGGCTTGTTCACCAGGTTGATCAGTGAAATGAGAGGATAGCAATTGGTGGTGGGGAACATTGCAATCACCCAAGATGGATATTTTAGAGAAGGAAGAGATGGATAGAATATGATCTAGTTTAGAAGTGAGATAGTCAAATAATTTTTGATAGCCAGTAGAATTAGGATAGAGATAAACAACACATATATTTAGTGAGAGAGTGACAAGATAACTTAAACCAGAGAATTGCGAATTCAGAAGAATTAAGGTTGGGAACACGAGAGCCAGTAAGGTTGTTGCGTACGTACACACAACATCCAACTTTGCTTTTGAATTGAGGATAAAGATAGTAGGAGGATACAGAGAAGGGTATGCCGTCTGTTGCCTTAGACAACTAAGCGTCAGTGAGGAGAAATAGGTCAGGTTTCGTAGAAGAGAGATGGTGTTCCACAGAAAAGAAGCTAGAGGAAAGATGCGAATGTTGCAGAAATTGATAAATAGTGTAATAGGTAGTGGTAGTAAATACCAGGGTTAGTTAAGTAGGAGCATTTTCGGATGCTGGTTGGTTGTGCAACGTTTATCGTTTTTCTGTTTTTTTCTTTTGCTTCAGAATTTTGCGAAGATACTATAGTATGTAATGTGTTTGTGGTATGATATATTGCTAGGAAGAGAGGGTGTTTTCGAGGTCCGATTGGGGCTTCCATAAATATTGGTGAGGCACGAAAAGGATCAGCAAGGGAGACCAGATGGTGAAACAGGAGTTCCAGCTGCTCTTATCAGATACTTGTAGCAATCTCCGGGAGTACCGCCCTGTTCGGCTTGTACCTGTGTGTGTTTGCGCGTGGGTAGGTGTGGGGTTGTCTGTGCGTGTGATTATGATTATTTTGTGTGTGTTAGTGTGTGTGCATATACTGTATATGCATATATATATATATATATATATATATATATATATATATATATATTATGTGTGTGTGTGTGTGTGTGTTAAATGAGTCGTGTGTATAATTAGATTGTTACCAGAGGGGGGATTTTACTTCAATGAGACTTTTTTTTTTTTTTTTTTAAATGTTTAGAATTGTGGGTACGAAAGAGAGAGAGAGAGAGAGAGAGTGTGTGTGTGTGAGAGTGAGTGTGTGTAAATGAGCAAGAGTGAGAGACAGAGAAATATCAGAGACAAAAATATATACTGTACGTACTTGCGGTGCACTTTCGGTGAAAGTAGAAGTGACTAGTATAATAGTTTATTTTAATGGGCTACTTTCCAATACATTGATAGTTTTTTGCATATTTCCTATACTAGTAACAGGTTACATATAATACAAAACATGAACATAGTAGGTATATACCCTTCCTTAACATACTGTATGTACTGTATATACTGTACCTATTGTATTTGTGTGCATACTTTTAACTCCACAGTATATATAATTATCTATTAGCTCACACAATATAGTGCGAAGAATTGGCTTAATGTCAATGCTCATTATGCAATGTCCATAATAATTGTTTTTATGTTGCTCACTCAAAGGTAAATTAATTATACTGGATATATATATATCTTAGCAATTCTGCAACACCTGAATATTGTATTGGTGAATGCAATATATACATATATTTGTCTTAACATCCATGTAATATACAATTTGTTTTCTTAACATACATATAATAAGTACATATTATGGATCGATTACCTCTCTGACAACATCAGTGACTTGATTTTTAATAGTTTCACACAAAGTTAATAATATCATGTGCTGTTAGGAATATAAATAATTAAGGCCATCTGAGTGACGGGGTTAAATAGAGGGTCAAGATATAAGTGTGACATATTATAATTATCCGTGTGAGAAAGGTAAAGAGTGAGACAGGTAACGGGTAAGACAAGTAAGAGGTGAGCTAGGTAACGGGTGAGACAGGTAACGAGTGAGACATGTAACGAGTGAGACAGGTAACGGGTGAGACAGGTAACGGGTGAGACAGGTAACGGGTGAGACAGGTAACGGGTGAGACAGGTAACGAGTGAGACAGGTAACGAGTGAGACAGGTAACGGGTGAGACAGGTAACGGGTAAGACAAGTAAGAGGTGAGCTAGGTAACGGGTGAGACAGGTAACGAGTGAGACATGTAATGAGTGAGACAGGTAACGGGTGAGACAGGTAACGGGTGAGACAGGTAACGAGTGAGACAGGAAACGAGTGAGACAGGTAACGGGTGAGACAAGTAACGGGTAAGACAAGTAAGAGGTGAGCTAGGTAACGGGTGAGACAGGTAACGAGTGAGACATGTAATGAGTGAGACAGGTAACGGGTGAGACAGGTAACGGGTGAGACAGGTAACGGGTGAAACAGGTAACGAGTGAGACAGGTAACGAGTGAGACAGGTAATGAGTGAGACAGGTAACGGGTGAGATAGGTAATGGGTGAGACAGGTAACGGGTGAGACAGGTAACGGGTGAGACAGGTAATGGGTGAGACAGGTAATGTGTGACACAGGTAACGGGTGAGACAGGTAACGGGTGAGGCAGGTAACGGGCGAGACAGGTAACGGGTGAGACAGGTAATGAGTGAGACAGGTAATGAGTGATACAGGTAATGAGTGAGACAGGTAATGAGTGAGACAGGTAATGAGTGTGACAGGTAACGGGTGAGACAGGTAATGAGTGAGATAGGTAATGAGTGAGACAGGTAATGAGTGAGACAGATAACGGGTGAGACAGGTAATGAGTGAGACATGTAATGAGTGAGACAGGTAATGAGTGATACAGATAGTGAGTGAGACATGTAATGAGTGAGACAGGTAATGAGTGAGACAGGTAATGAGTGAGACAGGTAATGAGTGAGACAGGTAATGAGTGAGACAGGTAACGGGTGAGACAGGTAATGAGTGAGACAGGTAATGAGTGAGACCGGTAATGATGAGACATGTAATGAGTGAGACAGGTAATGAGTGAGACAGGTAATGGGTGAGACAGGTAACGGGTGAGACAGGTAACGGGTGAGGCAGGTAACGGGCGAGACAGGTAACGGGTGAGACAGGTAATGAGTGAGACAGGTAATGAGTGAGACAGGGAATAGTGAGAAAGGTAATAGTGAGACGGGTAACAAGTGAGACAGGTATTGAGTAACACAGGCAACGAGTGAGACAGGTAATGCGAGACAGTTAACTAATGAAACAGTTTAGAGACAGGCAGGATAGAAATAAATAGGTAAGAACGGAAACAGACAAAGGCTGTGATAGGTGAAAGAGAGACATGTTAACATATACAAGATTCAAACAGGCAAGATAGATACAGACATGATAAAAGTTAGATAGGTAGTGGCCTTGACAAGTAAAAACAAATGACATGACAGTAAAATCAAAGACAAGGAAAAGTTGAGACAAGTGAACAAAAGAGAGGGAAAAGTGTAGATATAAGTTAGGATTGCTACATTTAAGGACTGAGGCAGGGTAGAAACAGACATTATAGGGACATAAAGGTAAGGACTTAAAACAGATAAAACACAAAGCCAGATAAGAACTAGGAAAAGATAAAAACAGACAGGTGACAGGACAGGTGAAGATACAGGTAATTAGCTAGACATGTCCCACACAGTAACAAGGCTTCTGTTTAAGACGTGCATAGAAAAACCCGGCAGAGTACGGTCGTGCTAATAAGTCATGTCCCAGCTGTCATTACGTTTGGTTGGCTCTGTGCTGTATTAATGTATGCCAGATGTTGAATAGGGTTGGTAAGTGTAGGAACATGTTTGCATATTTCACTCGATATGAAGAAATGAAGCTTAGATATTGCTGATACAAATTATTGATCAAAACATATTTGGTGCCGAAACATCAATTATTAGCGCGACTGTACATCTAAATGAAGATACCCAAAAGGAAATGTGGCAGGTAAAAGTGTCCGCCGTTTTTTTTTTTTTTTTTTGTTTTACGTGTCTGCGTCAAGGAATGGTCTGAACGTGAGCCGAGAATCAAGCTACTTACATTCACCAACATTATATTTTAAGGGGGGTGACCTGCTTTTTTTCTTTCCTTTTCTCTTATTCTCTGGCTTGTATTCATTCAGCCCCATTCAGCCTACTGTTTTAAGACGTTTATCCCCATCCAGGTGTCCAGTTTTTTTCTTGGCGAGCCATAGCGAGCCAGCATTGTATGAAGAAATCCGGCTTCGCCGGAGAAATTTTTCTATCGAAAAATGTACACATTTAGCCTGCTGTCAAAAACATCTAAAACAAAATAGGCTGGCTCGCTACCGCTATCCAGGAAACAAATCGACACCTGAATGGGGATAAACGTCTAAAAACAGTAGGCTGAATGGGGCCGAATGGATACAACCAAGAGAGAGAGGGAGAGAGAAAAAACAAACGAGGTGGGCCCCCTGAAGGGAGATCATGCTTTCAGGGTTTTAATTGATGCCATTTTTCCTACATCTCTCAGTGTTTTGTACCCTGTCAGTATAGGTAATCCACGGTTTACTTCTCTAAGTATGGCTAATCACATACATGAGAAAGGATAACATAATATCTTCGCTAAAAGTGAAATCATGATAAAAAGTCATGCCCCACATTCTCAATTTCAATCTTATATTTATTTTATTTTTCGTTTTCATATTTATATAAGTATATTTTTAACAAAGCTTGACAAAGCTTTGGTCAAAAGTATTTATTAAAAATATACCTACATTTTGAAAGAAAAGGTTTGGCGCATAACATGGAGGCTTCATAAAAAGTGGAAGTATTTTTAGTATAATTTATACTAGAATCCTCAGTGTTCCCACGGCAGAATACGTATACACTTTAAGGGGAGACTGACCGTTTGTTTGGTCTATTAATTAATTTATTCATATTTTGTTTTAGTTTTTTCCCTAGACCTCCATCAAGCTTAGAAAACCAACCCCTAGACCCCCCCTCCAAGATAAATTTGTATATTTTTCGGTAGAAAAATGTACCGGCCAAAGGCCGGTTCCTCTTAAAATTGCAGACTCACTATCGCTCGCCAGGAAATAATCGACACCTAAATGGCACGAAAGGTCTTAAAATTGACAACGAAATGGGGCGAAAGGTGTTAAAATCGCCAAACGAATGAGCCGACCGTCTTATAATCTCAAAACTAGTGGGTCTAAACATTAGGGAGAAGGGGGTCCAGAAAGACGGTCTGCCTCCCCTTAATCTGGTAATTGGTGACCCTTGACTCCAGTACAGAAATAAAACAGCTGATTTTAGAGCCACTCATTTGGACCATAGTTTTTATAGTGAGGCGGGTACGTTGCTGTGGCTATAACTGGCTGCTAGTACATCTGTCTCACGTCTTGGGGAAGTAATATACATTAATACATGCATACACAACCACATACACACATGCACACTCACACTCACACATGCACACTCACACATACGCACACATGCACACACACACACATACACACATACACACATACACACACACACACACACATACACACACACACACACATACATATATATACAGTATATATATACCGTATACACTGTATATGGGTATGTGTGTGTTTCATAATTTTTGGCTTCTATATGTGGTATATCCAACTAACATAACACAAATAATACAAACTGATAATAATATAGATAAGAAAGATGTGTAGTATTTCAACATCCATGAAACATTCTGCCACTTATATTACTGAGAATCACACACGATGTTTGCTTCACACACTCACCAGAGACACTCCAGGCCTATGGCGAGAGTTTAGCAAATGATGACACACAAAGTAAAAATACATATTATAAAATGTTGGGTGCCATGTGAGGTGCGAGTGTGAATATTTCCCAACTGGTTTACTTTTTTTGCAGATACACATATTTCAGATTTGAATATACAATAATATTTTAAATACCTAACAAGAAGGTTGTGTTTTGAAGGAAGTATTCTAGTGAAATGGATATGCGTTATAGCTGGATTTTGTGTGTGTTTTAATTTTTCTTTATTAGACCTCTCCCTATACTATATACGGTATGTTTAGAATATATATTTGTTGCAATAATAGTAATATTGATAATAATGATTATGATACTAATAATAATAATAATAATAATAATAATAATACAATAATAATAATCATCATCATACTCATAATACAAAATTTGATAAACTTTCATTTGCTCCAACTATACCTGTTAAACATTTCCCCTTTTTATATATTACAAGTGTAAAACGGTATATACATAACGCTTTCTCTTTCACCAACTAAACCAGTTTAACATTTTCCCAAGACTTATGAGGGTGACCTGTGGTGCAATGTAAGCGTGTTTGATTCACAATCAAAGATCCTAGGTTAGATTTCCAGGTGGGGCGGAGCACGATGGATGGCCAGTGTCTGTACTCCCTATGTCTTAGTTCACCTCGTAGTAAATAGGCACCTGGAGTTAGCTTACATTTGTGTTGCCCTTTCCAGGGAAGTAAACTGTGGTAACCTGGATAATATGCAGTAGTCCAGGCTGGATAACTTACCCAAATTATCCACCAACGGCTCCAAAGGGCAATGTTATGAAGATGAACACTGCGAGCAAGCGCACCCTTGCAGAAGTCTCCCAACTTTACTTCAAGGGAAAGTCGTAAGATCGGCGTAATATTTAGAAAAAAGGGGTCGGCCTGCACCTAAATTGTACTTTTACTAACCATCAGGCACTTAAATTATATTTTCAGTCAATATAGTTATCAATAACAATACAAAACAAACCCCACTGAATGGCAGGAAAATGTTGCTGGCCAAACATTGCAAGAATATGCCCTCGTGTGACTCCGCCTTCACAGAATAACGAGGCCAAGTAGCTTATCGAGAAAGGCCATAAACACAGAGCCGGATCGACCTTTTTATCTGGACCAACCAGAGTCACGAAGTCGATAGTGATCGGTCAGACGAGACCTGTGACCGAGGTATTAACAGGCGCTAGGAAAAATTCGTGGAACTTTTTTTTATGTTTTCACCATGTAAACACAACCACCGGTATTTTTTTTCTTTTCTTTATGAAATTAGATTACCATAAATTAGTAGATATAATATTATTTATGTATAATGAATAAGTTAATGTACAGATAAGAATGTACAGATGGTCATTGAGTGGTTAGGAATATGTCAAACTGTGAAGATCAAGAATTGGCAACATTATTATATATTAGTATTGTTTATCGTTCAAGTTTTGAGTTAAATTTAAAATTCAAGTGTACAATCATTCAGAACAAATTCATGACCTCTTATCGCTGCCAGTACTGATACTACTAAACAATAGTAAATATAAGATAAGATACAGTCACATCACTAAACATTTGACCAGGGTTGTCCGCTGTAGCTCTGCCCACACACAAGCTAGCGATGTGCAGAAACCAGTCATTAGATAATTTTACGTTTTTATTCAGTAATGTCCCAGAGGAAAAGCAAAATCTTGTGTTCGAGTTTGTAACTACTGTATGTTTAGGCACAGCTATGGGTGCTCCCTTAATCAAGGACTTTCTGGCGTGACTGTGCAATGGTCAAACACACAGCGCTTCTAGACAAAGTAGAAAGGAAAGCCTTCCGTGTCATTAACTCTCGTCCACTCACCAATTATCTGCAGTTTCTCTCTCTTCGCCGAAACGTTGCATCTTTCACTATTCTACCGCAATTACAATAATCAGTGTTCCTCAGAGCTCTCTTGGTGTATACCACCCTGTCTTCGTAGAGAACGTCTTGCAACACAATCCCACCCCTACTCTGTGCAACCCTCCAACCCAAGAGTGAAACTGTATTTTCAATCTTTCTTCTATTCAACAGCTGAGCTCTGGAACTGTCTCCCAGAATAAGTCTTTCCCTCTTCCTACGACGTAAATTGCGTCAACTCCGTGTGTCCAGGAATTTTTGGCTCGAACGTCCCTTGATTTTGGCCCTGTCACTCTTTCAATTCTGGGAGAGGCACTGGTCACAGGCAGTTCTGCCTTTTGTCTCCCTCACTCACATAGAAAACAAAAACTAATATGTATAAGGGTGTATTGAAACAACACTTACAGACTTCAAGTGCTAAATACAGATTAAAAAAACAAGTTCACTTTATTCTATAATGAAATATAAAATAAATAAGCATTAATGATTTACAAGATATGCAGTAAAATAATCAGTGTCGTCCAAGCATGTGCTATAAACCGAACACTGGCATTGGTCTCCCCCTTCCTCCCCCCACCTTCCTCCCCCCAATCTCCTAGTTTATACCCAGGAATGTTGAATTATAAACATAATTAGTTTCCGGGTTGACATAATGTAATGTACAGTATGTTCCCTTTATAAACCGTTTACAACTAAAATAATTTTCTGTTAATATCAAACATTTATGTATCTTTCTTTCAACATAGGAAACACCGAAGGTATCTTGGATGAAACCAATTACGATCTTCAAGTGGTCTGCAGATATTACTGTCATATGTTAGTAATTATTACTAATGTTGAATGATAAATAAAACCAAAACATGTGGGCATTATGAGGTTATTGCCCAATGTTATTTAATGTATTGTACAGTTGTGAACATTTATTCATATACAAACATATTCGAAGCGGTCTCGGGTTGAATTGAATCTCCTAACTAATTTATACTGGGTATTTGAATTTCAGAGATTCTTTTAATCAGTTCGACACTTCTAAATCAATCAGAATTAATTACCACTGCTGTACAGTCACAAGCATAAATGCTGCGACATCAACCAGATAACGTCAACTCCTTCATCACTAGGGGTTTATACTAAGCTGAATAAAATCGTTTGACGGTAGCTAGAGTGAAATACAGAAATAATTGTAAGTTTGAATACAAAGTTTTGCAATTCATTTGGAGACAAAGGGGCGAAAATTATTTGGTAGGTGTCGCAGTATTTATGCTCGTTACTGTACATGGTCATTACAGTGTAATAAGAAGATTAATTGAAACAAATACTGTATAATTCCCACCAAGTGATGTAATACAGTTTTGAAGAAAAAAATTTAGGCGTTTTATGAAACTTCGGATTCCACTCCAATCTGCTCAAATATCGAATTATCGGCGTGGACATGATATCATGCCTGTTTTCTAAATATCTAACCTATTATTTGTACGTACAGTACAACTGTTACACACCAATATTGTCAGTAATAGTCGATAACGTTATAATTGAGACAATGAGCAATGATTAAGGAAACTTCACTTCACACACACGCACACACACACACACACACACACACACACACGTCTCCCTTTGTCACACTTATTTGATTTACCATACATAAATTAAACATGGAAATGAGAGGTGTATGTGTGTGTATGTATGTTTGTGTATGTTATTAATTTTCTTTAACCTCACTCTTTTATAACATGAGTGTTTGGTCAGGTATGCGTGGTCACAATTGTACGGTATGTAACATTTGGCTCCTATAACTTTTCGTATTGTTCGATGACTTTTCATTCCTAAATATAAATGTACATGCAGTATACTATCTTCATTAAATACGTAACAATTGCGCGAAAACGATCAGCCCCCAATAGAACTACGCTTCATAAACGACTGAATTACCTTCTGCTTCGTTCGGATACCCGACCCAGACTTGGGCATCAGCATTATGTCCCATGACCAGAGTTACAAATGTTACATTACAATGTAAAACTTGCAAACTAAACAAACCAAAATTGGGACAAGGACAATATAAAGTCAAATTAAATTATCAAAATCGCTATGTGGAAACAACGCTTACTAAAATGAAAATTATTAAATATAAGAACACAATCCCCCACATAGGGTGTACATTACTACATGAGCAAGTTAATCTGTTTCCCAAGCAAACTAATCGCACATATAACAACGCACTATCGTCACGTTAAAGGAAGTAGTCAAGTTTGGGAAGTCCGGGACGTTCTGGCAAATTTTACTAAACTCTGCATATATGCTAATATGTTGCTAATAATTAGTATTTTTCTGCTAACCACATAATATCATCACCACATTCTAAGATACTTTTATGTCGTAATTACTAATGTGTGAATAGGTAAACCCATGCTTTCCCTTTAGCTAAGTCGATAATAAATAGGTTTATCATGTATTAATAATTTAGTGCTTTACTTGTAACCCTGTTTTGCTACATTTCTAAAAAGGCATTTATCTCTAAAATAACATATTTATGGGACAAATGTGATACAACAATATATGTTTATTTTCCATTTTACAATGTGTTCGTCATAGTCTGTAACAATTGTTTTAATACACCCTTATATATAATTCTAATTATTCTGATCAGCAAATAAATATATCTCCTTATAATAGTAGGAAAGGTGTATGGTAGGATATTAATAGACAGAATGAGAGGAGTCACGGAGGGATTGGTGGTCGAGGAACAAGGTGGCTTTAGGAGAGGAAGAGGATGTGTGGACCAGATCTTCTTTCTGAGATGTATAGTAGAGAAGTATCTGGTGAAAGGTAACAATATATATGCAGCTTTAATAAATCTAGAAAAGGCCTATGACAGAGTGGAGAGAAAAGGAATGTGGACGATCCCAAAGATAAATGGAGTAGGTGGTAAGTTGCTGAGAACAGTACAGAGTATGTATGAGGGTGAGAAGGTGACAGTGTGTGTGGAGGTCGAGTTGACAGAGTTCTTTGAGTTGAAAGTTGAGTTGGAGCAGGGGTGTGTCATGTCGCCATGCTTGTTCAATTTAATCATTGATGGCATTTTTGAAGAAGTTCAAGGGAGAGCAGTGGACATTGGAGTGACATTGATAAGAGAGGGACATGAGTGAAAGTTGCCTTTGCTTATATTTATAGACAATACCGTGCTGTTAAGCGATGGTGAGTGTGAGCTGCAAGGCTTAGTAAGTGGGTTCGGAACGGTGAGTGAGAAGCGGAGTTTGACGGTGAATGTTGATAAAGGCAAAGTTATTAGGAATGAGATAACCACCAGTGAGATACGGCTGAATGGTCAGGAGATGGAGAATGCGAGATCCTTTTAAGTATCTAGGCAACGTGTTGAGTAAAGATGGACATCTGGAGAGTGAGATACAGGACAGAGTGCAGCAGGGCAGGAGGATTGTAGGCGCATTTAGGAAGGTGATACAGAATAGAGAGGTTAGTATGGATGCAAAGAGGTCATTGTCTAATTGTCTAATACGACAGTTGTAGTCCTCACCTTGACATATGCAAATGAAGTGTGGACATTGTTAGAGGGACACAAGATGAGAGTGAGAATAGTCTAAATGAGCTATCTAAGAGGAGCTTGTGGAATCACGTGGATGGACAAACTGACAAACCAGGAAGTATGTGAGAGGTTGGGTGTTGAGGTGGATGTTGTGGAGAATATTGGGAGTAATATATGGAGGTAGTTTGGGCACTTGGAGTGAATGGAGAGCGTGCAGATGGTAAAGAGGGTGTATGAAAGTGAGGTGGAAGGAGTTAGAGGAGGGGTGGACCGAGAATGAGATGGAGGGATGGAGTGGAGAGATGTATTGGGGAGAGGGGGATGGACTGGGAGGAGGGACGAGTGTTGTCAGGGGACCGACATAGAACTCAATGGGCACAGGGCGACCTGGAAGAGGTTTATTAATGGCTACCATGTCTTGGAATAGGCCGTCTGGCAATAGACGTTTATGAGTGACTCTACAACTGAAGTCAGTTAGCCAATTTAGCGAAGCAGAAAACAACAACACCTATAATTATAGGATACAATGTACTAAATTTCACCGTTACGCCTTTACTTTGAACGAACTTGCAAGAGAGTTCGCTTTATCAATTTGTTCGAACACCGACCCGTGGTAATAACGTTCTTGACATTGTACTTGCAACAAAAGAAGAATTAATAGAGAATTTGAATGTTGGTGATAAATTCAGTAACAGCGACCATCGTACGATAACTTTCACTTTAAACTTTACTAGTAACGAACCAAATAGTAGCATCGAAAAAGTCCCTAATTTCAAGAAAGCAAACTTTCATAAACTTAGAGCTATGTTTAAAGAAACTGACTGGAGCTTTTTAATTAACAATAACGACATAAATACATCTTGGAAGTTATTCGAAACCACTTACCTAAAAGCAGTGCAAGACTGCATACCACCGAAAATACGGCGTCCAGGCCATAATAATAAGCCCAAATGGTGGAATAAAGATATTTCACACTGCCTGCTTGCTAAAAAATTTGCTAATGATAGATTAAAATTCTCACAAAATGACGAAGAACGGGTGAAATTTGTAGAGCTACGACGCAAAGCCAAAAAGTTAATTAAGCAAAGTAAAAAGACCCTAGAGTTACATATTGCGAATCAAAGTAAACAAACCCGAAAGAATTCTATAGTTATATCAGAAAGAAAAAAGTAGTTACTTCAACTGTTGGACCGTTAGTCGATGAAAATGGAGAATACACCAAAGACGAAGTACAAATGAGTAATGCCCTCAATACCTTCTTTGCATCAGTTTTTACAACAGAAGACCTCAGTGATATCCCTACACCATCGCCGATTCAGATTGATAATTCAGATGTTCTAAGCAATATCACCGTTACAGAGAGAGAATTATTTAATTGTTTAGATAAACTCAAGGTAAATAAAACGCCAGGACCTGATACAATCTCGCCTAGAGTTCTAAAGGAAGCTAAGGATGAGCTCTCCAAACCACTGACATTACTATTCAATAAATCCTTGCAGTCTGGAACTATGCCTGATCAGTGGAAGATAGCCAACGTAACACCGATATTCAAAAAAGGCAGCAAATCCCTACCCAGTAACTATCGTCCAATTAGCTTAACCTCAGTTGTATGTAAAATGCTAGAAACGGTCATAAGAGACAGACTCGTAAATCACTTAGAGGAAAATAACATACTTAAAGATACTCAACACGGCTTTCGTAAAAAACGTTCCTGTTTAACAAACCTCTTAGACTTCTTCCACGATATCCTCAACCTCTACGATGAGAGTAAAGCTGTAGATATTATATACCTTGATTTTCAAAAGGCCTTTGACAAAGTTCCCCACAAACGTTTACTGCTAAAACTAAAAGCGCATGGAATACAAGACGGTGTGTTGAAATGGATAGAAAATTGGCTCAGCGACAGAAAGCAAAGAGTAGTCATAAACGGTAAGGCATCTAAATGGACCAATGTAAGTAGCGGGGTACCCCAGGGATCGGTACTAGGACCAATTATCTTTCTAATTTACATCAACGACATAGATGAGGGTCTCACCTGTACAATCTCAAAATTTGCTGACGATACAAAAATTGCAAATAGCGTACTCTCAAAAGATCAAGTTGACGATATGCAACACAATCTAGATAAATTGTCACATTGGGCCCAAATTTGGCAAATGAGTTTCAATGCGGATAAATGTAAAGTACTACATATCGGATACCTAAATGAGAAAGCAAACTATTCGATGAATGGCACTCAGCTTAAGAATGTAAACAGAGAAACCGATCTGGGAGTAACAATATCGAGTAACCTAAAACCGAGTCAACAATGTTCAGAAGTTGTTAAGAAGGCAAACAAAATAATTGGCTTTATAGGCAGATCATTTGAGCATAAATCCAAAGACGTAATCCTAACCCTTTACAATTCCTTAGTCCGCCCTCTTCTGGAATACTGCGTTCAATGCTGGTGCCCTTATTACCAAAAAGACATAAACAAGCTAGAACGAGTTCAACGTAGAGTTACCAAAATGATACCTAGCCTAAGAACAAACCATATGAAGAGCGTCTTAGAGAATTAAATCTATTTCCTTTAACCCAGCGCAGATTAAGAGGTGACTTAATTCAAGTGTTCAAAATCATCAAAGGCATCGACAATATGACCTGTAGTAAGTACTTCACTATCGACCAATCTAATTACACGCGGGGAAACGGTTGCAAAATTATTGGTAAATCTTTTAACTCACACGAATCTAAGAATTTCTTCTTCAATCGAGTTGTCAACTTGTGGAATGGGCTTCCCCGAGACGTTATAGACTGCAGCACCGTTGATTCATTTAAATTCCGCCTAGACAAATATCTCGCATCAAACCCGCGACTGACTGCGTTTGTAAATGAATAACTTTATTTTATCCTCCCCTCAGTTACTAACCCATATGTCCCCTACTAACTTCCTAGTCCTGCCACGTTAGTGGCAGGGCAGTAGTTCCCTTTCCAATGTTCCCTTACCAACTCTAAGCCACTGTTTGGACACTTGATCCTCAGTGTTTTGGAGGACAAGCAGCCTAGAAGGGTCACTGGATCTGTTGTTGCTTGATTTCCTTTGTACTCCTTTGTACCTGTCACTTCCAACGATTAGTCAGGTCGTTTAGGTGTGGTCGAAATACAGACACGTTTACCCTTTGAGTACCAGCGACGTGTGTTATACTGTATCCTAGCTATATTTAAACGATATTATGCAGGTTAGGAAGGATCTGTGGTAGTTAAATCGGTTGATTGAGATACTTTGAAGCCGTATAATTGCTTGAGGTCCTAAGCTGAATATAATTGTCTAATAGTTGCCAGAATTTAATGAAAAGGATGTCACCGGTACTGTATGGGTTAAAGGATTATGTCGTACCTCATAAATGTGATCTTTGGTTAATTCCCAAGTAAAAATCTAGTTTTGATACTTAAGTCATTATTAAGACTATAACCTAAATCGATGACAGTATATCGATAAGAAGTAGCAGAAAAGAATACGAGTTGTGTTGTTATATTGAAGATGATATATACTGTATTTTACTATATATATATATATAATATATTTATTTATGTTAGTTACTTACTCCGTTTATACTGTATTGAAATATACATATCTAATTGACTATTCGTGACAGCTGAGTATGGATTTTACATCTGTATATTGAATCTAATGTGTTTATATATCCTGCATTAACCAACTACTTCCTTGTTCAAAATTACCATGTTCTACCTGGAAACTTTATTGCTAACGCCGGGTTCTAATTACCCTCGAAAATTAATTAGTTCTTCATTGTCCTATTTTACGTGGCTGGCTGACAAATAACAAGCAATTAAGTATGTGGTTTACAGTGACATGGCCCGCTTACAACACCAGAGTCAATGATGGAGTTTAATACTAGTAGATCCCACGTTCTGTATTTATTCAATAATGATTTGAATATTGTATTTATTAAAAATAATATTGTTATTATTATGATATACTGTATATATATAAATATATATAAATATATATATTTATATATATATATATTGTATATATATATATATATATGTATATATATATATATATATATATATATATATATATATATATATATATATATATATATATACAGTATATATATACACAATTACACATATGTGTGTGTGTGTGTGTTTTATTTGCACCCCTTCAAACATAATTTGTACCGAAGGCCAATTTTTCCTAAATTGCAATCTCGCTATCGCTCGACAGGTAAAATCGACACCTAAGATGTACAAAATGGTCTCGTATTAACAATAATAAATTGTAGAGGACGTCATGATACTATCTGTATTTTTCGGTAGAAACTTGCCCCAGACGAAGAACGGTTCATTCTAAATTGCAAGCTTGCTATCGCTCTTATAATCGCCAACATATTGGGGTGAATGTCTTGAAATGTATAAAATAATGGGGCTAAACGTGAGGGAGAAAGGGGTCCAGAAATCCCCCTCCCCCCTTAACAATTGCTTTGGGTATCAATTCAAACATTGTTTCCAGGAATTTTAACACAATTGATGCGTGTAATTAATGTGATAGGTAGTGAATGTCGAATTATAGGTAGCGCCAACGAACTTTACAATAATCCTGATCCCTTAACTTCTTATTACTGAAAATTATTGAAAACAATCAGGCTGAAATTCCTCTCATTTGGGAAGAGTCCACCAGGTAATAGGTGTGGATATTTACAGTAAGTTTGCTCCAGGTCCTTTTGAGTTACGAAGAGGTCAGGGATCGAGATTTGTATCAAGTTCGTTGGCGCTACCTACAGTGAACGTTTCTAAAGTGTGTTCATATCTATATTCTTAAATGTGTACCAGTTTTTTAGTCTATGAGTATTATTTTGCACACATGATTTATTAGAGTGTACTCTCCTATTTACAACTCTCTAATATACTAGTCAAGAGCAGGTCCTTAATCCACATGAAGGAAGGTTAGATATTCAAGCTTTGTTTAATTTTCTTGGGTATTATGTTTATACCAAGGGAGAATCAAGTGTTTAAATTGTTCTACCTAATCTACAAACCATGAAACAAATGGTTAAGACACTCAAACGAAGCCTTTTTAGTCCCATTTGTTAGTTTGTGGCCTTCTAATATCATGAGCGGAAGATGACACTGAAAGGGATAATATAGGACACAACTTGTGAGCGGGACTGTACTGCGATAAGGAAGTAACTTGTTATTGTCACTTACCCTTGCAGGTTATCTGGGAGTTATCTGGGGAGGTTGGTACTAGATCTAGACTAGCTGTATTTGTAGGAGGCGCCATTCAACACTGTCCTAGAGGCAGCTAGCTTAATTTTTCTACTCAGGGTATGTTATGGTATTATCGATTATATATTTGTCTATGTGTAGGAAAGAGACAAAAGGCAAAGCTGTCTGTAACGAGCGTACCCCCAATTAGAAAATGACGAAAAGCCAAATTCAAGGTCCATTTGAGTCAAACTGTCTGGGCACGCGGAGTTTACAGTTTAAGTCTTAGGATGAGGGAAAGATAGATTGAGGGAGAGAGCTCCAGAGTTTACTTGTTGAGTGGAAGAAAGACTAGAAAATCGAGTTACTTGTGGTTTAGAGAGTTGAGCAGAATAGAGGTGGGAATGTGTTGAACAGCGGGTACAACCTACTCTCCGCAAGGGAGGAGGAAGTTCTGAAAAAACACTGATTAATACAATAGCGGTAGAAGAGTGAAAGAGATGCAACATTGCAGCTCGTAGATATTGTAGAGAATTTTATTATAAACTGGGATGAGATAATGAGAAGAAATTCTTTTGACTCTATCCTAGCAAGAAGTGAGGTATGGGTGGAACCTCCTCACACATCCGAACAGTAGGCCTACTCGATACATGGGCGCACAGTGCCCATGTACAGGACAAGAGTTGTGCGGGGAGTAAGAACCCACAGAGACGGTTGAGCACACCAGAATATAATTGTTGAGTGGACAACAAATTGGGAAATCGTTTTCTTGAACTCTTAAGTATAGGGATTTTAATATATATTTTAGTCGTATATATATTATATATATACATATATATATGTATATATACAGTATATATATATATATATATATATATATATATATATATATATATATATATATATATATATATATATATATATATATATATATATATATATATATATATATATATAATATATATATATATATATATACTGTACATATATATATACAGTATATATGTATATATTATGATTATTTAAGTGATAAATAGGTTCTTAAAAATGTTAGAGTTCCCCTGTAATTTGATTGACTATAGTCTTATTTTTTTCCAGCTGAGCCAAAATTGTCATGTTTCTATCTTTGTTACTCAGCTATAAGGTATATTATGTAGCGACATATGCTGTTAATTATGAAAACTTGGCATTAATACGACACACAGCCACAGCAGTTTTATATATTTCCATTAAGTATCGAGAAATCAGCTAATAAGAGATTCAATTTATGATCAGCTGGAAAAAAATAGACTATAGTAGAGTGTCTCTAAATACGTTTCTATAATTTGTAAACCAGAAAATGTCAACCTCACCGTACTTAATATATATATATATATATATATATATATATATATATATATATATATATGGTTAAACTATAGTATATTCATATTAAGTAGGCCAGCAATCGTATCTCTAACCTCTTATAACTCAAACAGAATTTGAACAATCGAGCTGACATTTCTACCATATGGGAAGCATGGACCAAGAAATAGGTGTGGATATTTACATCGTGTTTGTTGTAGCCACTTTATGAGTTACAAGAAGTCAGAAGTCACGTTTTTTGGCCCACTTATAATGAACAGACTGTAGGTAGTTGGTATTAGATCTAGGCTGGCAGTGATTGTAAGCGGCCCCCATTCAACCATGTCCTAGATGACCGGGTCTCACGTTCACTAATGGTATATACATAATTTGTGTAGAGATACGTAAATTTACCAAGACATCACTGTACATAATTAGGGTTATAATTATGCTATGCAAAGGATACTTAAGATATCCATAATAGTTTTTCCTTGTACTGGTATATTAATATTAATTACTCCATCTAATATGAAAATAGAAAGGCATTTTACTGCCAATATGCCCTTCAATGTTTACTGTGATCGACCTGAGACACGTAATGTTAAAAGTTGGTGATATGTATTGATCTCGCGAATTTGTTTTCAGCTTGAACGTGAAATTGTGGGTGTACCCTATACCGTATTGCAATAATGATTTTAAGGCTTGAAAAGATCAACAATTCACATAACTACTATGAAGTAACCCATTATTGTGGTATAGAATCAATGAACATTCCAGGTTCTTTGTACCAGGTTCAAGTCAGGTAACTGTGCATACCCTAATTAGAAAGCTCATACCTGAGCTGAATTAGATCAAAAGTACAAGTCAGAGGAGAAATACTTCACCGTACTGAAGAGATTAATTAAGTCGTCTAACAGTAGCCAGAATAACTTACTGAAGATCCCCAACACACTGAAGGGATAAGATTGAGTACTACCTCACTACGATCCTGCAGCTGACGTGTATAAAGAGGATATCACACCATATATTTGGTCGTCAACTCTTCAAAGATTCCGTAACTTTATTATGAACAAATATTGAGATTATTATTGTACTGGTATGGATAACTTTACTGGAGGTAGATTATTATTTTATTGGTATGGATAGTTTGGCTGGAGGTAGATTATCATTGTACTGGTATGGATAACTTTACTGGAGGTAGATTATTATTCTATTGGTATGGATAGTTTGGCTGGAGGTAGATTATCATTGTACTGGTATGGATAACTTTACTGGAGGTAGATTATTATTCTATTGGTATGGATAGTTTGGCTGGAGGTAGATTATCATTGTACTGGTATGGATAACTTTACTGGAGGTAGATTATTATTTGATTAGTATGGATAGTTTGGCTGGAGGTAGATTATCATTGTACTGGTATGGATAACTTTACTGGAGGTAGATTATTATTCTATTGGTATGGATAGTTTGGCTGGAGGTAGATTATCATTGTACTGGTATGGATAACTTTATTGGAGGTAGATTATTATTCTATTGGTATGGATAGTTTGGCTGGAGGTAGATTATCATTGTACTGGTATGGATAACTTTACTGGAGGTAGATTATTATTCTATTGGTATGGATAGTTTGGCTGGAGGTAGATTATCATTGTACTGGTATGGATAACTTTACTGGAGGTAGATTATTATTCTATTGGTATGGATAGTTTGGCTGGAGGTAGATTATTATTGTACTGGTATGGATAGTTTGACTGGGAGTCATTATTATTGTACTGGTATAGATAGTTTGACTGGAGGTAGATTATTATTGTACTGGTATAGATAGTTTGACTGGAGGTAGATTATTATTGTACTGGTATAGATAGTTTGATTGGAAGTAGATTATTACAGGTGGCAACAAGTGGTTCTTACAATACCGTATTCCAGAATTTCTGCTGAACATAGTTGAGGTAAAAATCTTTCCTGTAACACCATCTGATCTGACTAACGGGGTGAAAAGTATTAATTACTCCAAACTAACGTAGCGAGACAGGGAAGGCCCAAAAGAACTACCTCGGCCCAAACAGGGTTAATACTGGCAAAAAGCTGGTCAGATTTTAAATTTGTGTTTGTAATATAGGCTACATCAACTTGAGTGTAACAATACTCATGTTAACACATTTAACATAATACGTGCAATAATCTGACATATTTTAGAATGATTTAATAATGTCAGCAGCCGAATCTCTTCACTCTTCAGAGGTTTCTCAGTGCATGCCCCCTCCCTTACGGTAAGTGGGAGGCACTCGCTTTTCAACACAATCCCACTCCTATTCTGTCCAGCTTTCCAACTCAAGAAGAAAAAAAACAATCCGTCTTTCTTCTACTCAACAAATTAGCTCTGGAGCTCTCCCCTTCAATCAATCTTTTCTTCATCCTATGACTTATAAGACTGCTATAAACTTTGTGTGTCCTGGCATTTTGACTCTAACTTAACTTGAATTTTGCTCTCCGTTGCTCTTGTTGCATGTAGCTTTGCCTTTTGTCTTCTTCATTCATAAACAAAAAATAACCTTTTCTATAGCCTATCCGCATATTTAATAATGTTAAAAATGTGTTGGAAATGTTATATAATTGTTATTATTAAACATTGATTATACCTTATCTATCAATTGTGTTACAGCTTATGTTTTCAATATTTCACTCATTATGCTGCAGTTACTTTGCATTACGCCTTCAGTTCATTATTATATTATATTTTGGTGTTACGTAAAGGGTATATTTTCACTTAAGGTGATGTTTTTTTCTGAACCCTTTTCACCCTTATGTTTAGCCCCGTTCGTTTTGAGATTTTGAGACGTTCGCTCAATTATTTTGGCAATTTTAAGATTGTTCTCCCCATTTCTTTGCTAATTTTAAGACCTTTCGTGCCATTAAGGTGCCGATTTGTTTCCTGGCGAGTGAAAAGCGGGTTTGCAATTTAGGAGGAAATGTACCAATTTATCTCTGGGGTATGTTTTTAAGCTTGATAAATGACTGGGGAGGAAATAATAAAAACATCATAACTAAGTAAGTCAACAAACAAATACACACACATCGGCCCGCAAGTGGATATAATGATGTCAATAACGTCTCCGGTTCAGCCTGTGAGGAATGTTCTGTTGCGATCATTAAATAATCATAATGTTATTCCACTCATCTTATCTCGAGGGAAGTGTCATTAACAGCATGATAATTGGGTCTTATCAAGGTTCAATTACGAATATATTATTTTTTATTGGTGTCATTTGCATTCTTATTCAGGTTATCTCTCTTTTATGAATGTTGATACAATACACTGGGTCCTTCCATTCTCGTATCATATATATTATCTCTCGTCTAATAATGTAGATACTATTCATTGGGTCCTCTCACTCTCTTGTTAAGTTTATTATTTCTCATCTAATAATGTAGATACTATTGATTGGGTCCTCTCACTCTCATATCAAATATATTATCTCTCATATAATAAAGTAGATACTATTCATTGGGTCCGCTCACTCTCGACTCAAATCTATTATATCTCGTCTGAGAATTTACATACTATTCATTGGGCCCACTCACTCCCATATCAATTTTATTATATCTCTTCCAAATAATGTAGCTACTATTAATTGGGTCCTCTCACTCTCTTATTAAGCTTATTATCTCTCTTCTAATATTGTAGATACTATTTATTGGGTCCTCTCACTCTTGAATCAAATCTATTATATCTCGTCTAAGAATGTACATACTATTCATTGGGTCCGCTCACTCCCTTATTTAGTAATTTATTATCTCTCGTCTAATAATGTAGATACCATTCATTGGGTCCTCTCACTCTGTTATTAAGCTTATTATCTCTCTTCTAATATTGTAGATACTATTTATTGGGCCCACTCACTCTCATATCAAGTATATTATATCCCTTCTAATATTGTAGATACTATTTATTGAGCCCACTCACTCTCATATCAAGTATATTATATCCCTTCTAATATTGTAGATACTATTCATTGGGCCCACTCACTCTCATATCAAGTATATTATATCCCTTCTAATAATGTAGATACTATTCATTGGGCCCACTCACTCTCATATCAAGTATATTATATCCCTTCTAATATTGTAGATACTATTCATTGGGCCCACTCACTCTCATATCAAGTATATTATATCCCTTCTAATAATGTAGATACTATTCATTGGGCCCACTCACTCTCGTAGGCAGTCTATTATCTCTGGTTTGTCTTAATATATTATAATTCTGCCTCTCTCCTACCAGGGTGCACATACTGTATATAAAGATGCCTCCTTGAGTCATAATCCTATGTATCTATATTAACTAAGGCGTGTTATTCGACACAGGTTTACAGGCTTTGAAGCTTATATATGTGGCTTCTTATTCTCTCTCTCAAAAAAATAAAAAATAAATAAATAAATAAACAATACAAAAGTTATATATATATATATATATATATATATATATATATATATATATATATATATATATATATCCTACAGTATATATATTGTTACGTATCTTGATCCTCAAGTGGTTAACTTGATGAATCTAGATAGCACAGAGATATATATTAAGGTATCAGTCAGCTGAAGGCAAAACAAAAGTAAAATCTAATACAATTATTTCCTGTTGTTGCTTCCTTTCCTTTCGGATCTTAGGACTTAGTATCCTTTATTGACTGATACTCTTTAATTATGAAAAATACTGAAACTAATTTAAGTCATGTAGTATTTATAAAGAATTATTATTTTAACCGAAGCTTAGTAGGCTATGGTTATGAACCGAAGGAGTATATCTAAAGAAGGACTATTAATTCTATAAAAAGTCTTGAAAGATAAATATTAAAGTAAGAATATTTCTGTCTCTTACCCTTTTTGAAATGAATAGATAGTTTTCTTATATGTCCTTTTATTTATATTTAATGTAATTATTCTTGGTTCTTGTCTTACTTTAACAGTATTATATTATTATTATCATCAGGATTTATATCAAAGTCACATACAAAGTTAGATATATATTTAATAATTAGTTAAATGTATTTCTTAACCACGTAACATTGAGGTTTGATTATGAGTAAATTAAGTTACAGGATCGCTTCATAGATTCGATACTATTCAAAAAATAGTCTATAGTCAATCAAATTACAGGGGAACTCTAACATTTTTAAGAACCTATTTATCACTTAAATAATCATAATATATATACTGTATATATATATATATATATATATATATGTATATATTATGATTATTTAAGTGATAAATAGGTTCTTAAAAATGTTTGAGTTCCCCTGTCATTTGATTGACTATAGTCTTATTTTTTTCCAGCTGAGCCTAAATTGTCATGTTTCTATCTTTGTTACTCAGCTATAAGGTATATTATGTAGCGACATATGCTGTTAATTATGAAAACTTGGCATTAATACGACACACAGCCACAGCAGTTTTATATATTTCCATTAAGTATCGAGAAATCAACTAATAAGAGATTCAATTTATGATCAGCTGGAAAAAAATAGACTATAGTAGAGTGTCTCTAAATACGTTTCTATAATTTGTAAACCAGAAAATGTCAACCTCACCGTACTTAATATATATATCTGGTTAAACTATAGTATATTCATATTAAGTAGGCCAGCAATCGTATCTCTAACCTCTTATAACTCAAACAGAATTTGAACAATCGAGCTGACATTTCTACCATATGGGAAGCATGGACCAAGAAATAGGTGTGGATATTTACATCGTGTTTGTTGTAGCCACTCTATGAGTTACAAGAAGTCAGAAGTCACGTTTTTTGGCCCACTTATAATGAACAGACTGTAGGTAGTTGGTATTAGATCTAGGCTGGCAGTGATTGTAAGCGGCCCCCATTCAACCATGTCCTAGATGCCCGGGTCTCACGTTCACTAATGGTATATACATAATTTGTGTAGAGATACGTAAATTTACCAAGACATCACTGTACATAATTAGGGTTATAATTATGCTATGCAAAGGATACTTAAGATATCCATAATAGTTTTTCCTTGTACTGGTATATTAATATTAATTACTCCATCTAATATGAAAATAGAAAGGCATTTTATTGCCAATATGCCCTTGAATGTTTACTGTGATCGACCTGGGACACGTAATGTTAAAAGTTGGTGATATGCATTGATCTCGCGAATTTGTGTTCAGCTTGAACGTGAAATTGTGGGTGTACCCTATACCGTATTGCAATAATGATTTTAAGGCTTGAAAAGATCAACAATTCACATAACTACTATGAAGTAACCCATTATTGTGGTATAGAATCAATGAACACTCCAGGTTCTTTGTACCAGGTTCAAGTCAGGTAACTGTGCATACCCTAATTAGAAAGCTCATACCTGAGTTGAATTAGATCAAAAGTACAAGTCAGAGGAGAAATACTTCACCGTACTGAAGAGATTAATTAAGTCGTCTAACAGTAGCCAGAATAACTTACTGAAGATCCCCAACACACTGAAGGGATAAGATTGAGTACTACCTCACTACGATCCTGCAGCTGACGTGTATAAAGAGGATATCACACCAGATATTTGGTCGTCAACTCTTCAAAGATTCCGTAACTTTATTATGAACAAATATTGAGATTATTATTGTACTGGTATGGATAACTTTACTGGCGTTAGATTATTATTTTATTGGTATGGATAGTTTGGCTGGAGGTAGATTATCATTGTACTGGTATGGATAACTTTACTGGAGGTAGATTATTATTCTATTGGTATGGATAGTTTGGCTGGAGGTAGATTATCATTGTACTGGTATGGATAACTTTACTGGAGGTAGATTATTATTTTATTGGTATGGATAGTTTGGCTGGAGGTAGATTATCATTGTACTGGTATGGATAACTTTACTGGAGGTAGATTATTATTCTATTGGTATGGATAGTTTGGCTGGAGGTAGATTATCATTGTACTGGTATGGATAACTTTACTGGAGGTAGATTATTATTCTATTGGTATGGATAGTTTGGCTGGAGGTAGATTATCATTGTACTGGTATGGATAACTTTACTGGAGGTAGATTATTATTCTATTGGTATGGATAGTTTGGCTGGAGGTAGATTATCATTGTACTGGTATTTATAACTTTACTGGAGGTAGATTATTATTCTATTGGTATGGATAGTTTGGCTGGAGGTAGATTATTATTGTACTGGTATGGATAGTTTGACTGGGAGTAATTATTATTGTACTGGTATAGATAGTTTGACTGGAGGTAGATTATTATTGTACTGGTATAGATAGTTTGACTGGAGGTAGATTATTATTGTACTGGTATAGATAGTTTGATTGGAAGTAGATTATTACAGGTGGCAACAAGTGGTTCTTACAATACCGTATTCCAGAATTTCTGCTGAACATAGTTGAGGTAAAAATCTTTCCTGTAACACCATCTGATCTGACTAACGGGGTGAAAAGTATTAATTACTCCAAACTAACGTAGCGAGACAGGGAAGGCCCAAAAGAACTACCTCGGCCCAAACAGGGTTAATACTGGCAAAAAGCTGGTCAGATTTTAAATTTGTGTTTGTAATATAGGCTACATCAACTTGAGTGTAACAATACTCATGTTAACACATTTAACATAATACGTGCAATAATCTGACATATTTTAGAATGATTTAATAATGTCAGTAGCCGAATCTCTTCATTCTTCAGAGGTTTCTCAGTGCATGCCCCCTCCCTTACGGTAAGTGGGAGGCACTCGCTTTTCAACACAATCCCACTCCTATTCTGTCCAGCTTTCCAACTCAAGAAGAAAAAAAAACAATCCGTCTTTCTTCTACTCAACAAATTAACTCTGGAGCTCTCCCCTTCAATCAATCATTTCTTCATCCTATGATTTATAAGACTGCTATAAACTTTGTGTGTCCTGGCATTTTGACTCTAACTTAACTTGAATTTTGCTCTCCGTTGCTCTTGTTGCATGTAGCTTTGCCTTTTGTCTTCTTCATTCATAAACAAAAAATAACCTTTTCTATAGCCTATCCGCATATTTAATAATGTTAAAAATGTGTTGGAAATGTTATATAATTGTTATTATTAAACATTGATTATACCTTATCTATCAATTGTGTTACAGCTTATGTTTTCAATATTTCACTCATTATGCTGCAGTTACTTTGCATTACGCCTTCAGTTCATTATTATATATATTATATTTTGGTGTTACGTAAAGGGTATATTTTCACTTAAGGTGATGTTTTTTTCTGAACCCTTTTCACCCTTATGTTTAGCCCCGTTCGTTTTGAGATTTTGAGACGTTCGCTCAATTATTTTGGCAATTTTAAGATTGTTCTCCCCATTTCTTTGCTAATTTTAAGACCTTTCGTGCCATTAAGGTGCCGATTTGTTTCCTGGCGAGTGAAAAGCGGGTTTGCAATTTAGGAGGAAATGTACCAATTTATCTCTGGGGTATGTTTTTAAGCTTGATAAATGACTGGGGAGGAAATAATAAAAACATCATAACTAAGTGAGTCAACAAACAAATACACTCACATCGGCCCGCAAGTGGATATAATGATGTCAATAACGTCTCCGGTTCAGCCTGTGAGGAATGTTCTGTTGCGATCATTAAATAATCATAATGTTATTCCACTCATCTTATCTCGAGGGAAGTGTCATTAACAGCATGATAATTGGGTCTTATCAAGGTTCAATTACGAATATATTATTTTTTATTGGTGTCATTTGCATTCTTATTCAGGTTATCTCTCTTTTATGAATGTTGATACAATACACTGGGTCCTTCCATTCTCGTATCATATATTATCTCTCGTCTAATAATGTAGATACTATTCATTGGGTCCTCTCACTCTCTTGTTAAGTTTATTATTTCTCATCTAATAATGTAGATACTATTGATTGGGTCCTCTCACTCTCATATCAAATATATTATCTCTCATATAATAAAGTAGATACTATTCATTGGGTCCGCTCACTCTCGACTCAAATCTATTATATCTCGTCTGAGAATTTACATACTATTCATTGGGCCCACTCACTCCCATATCAATTTTATTATATCTCTTCCAAATAATGTAGCTACTATTAATTGGGTCCTCTCACTCTCTTATTAAGCTTATTATCTCTCTTCTAATATTGTAGATACTATTTATTGGGTCCTCTCACTCTTGAATCAAATCTATTATATCTCGTCTAAGAATGTACATACTATTCATTGGGTCCGCTCACTCCCTTATTTAGTAATTTATTATCTCTCGTCTAATAATGTAGATACCATTCATTGGGTCCTCTCACTCTCTTATTAAGCTTATTATCTCTCTTCTAATATTGTAGATACTATTTATTGGGCCCACTCACTCTCATATCAAGTATATTATATCCCTTCTAATAATGTAGATACTATTCATTGGGCCCACTCACTCTCTTATTAAGCTTATTATCTCTCTTCTAATATTGTAGATACTATTTATTGAGCCCACTCACTCTCATATCAAGTATATTATATCCCTTCTAATATTGTAGATACTATTCATTGGGCCCACTCACTCTCATATCAAGTATATTATATCCCTTCTAATAATGTAGATACTATTCATTGGGCCCACTCACTCTCGTAGGCAGTCTATTATCTCTGGTTTTTCTTAATATATTATAATTCTGCCTCTCTCCTATCAGGGTGCACATACTGTATATAAAGATGCCTCCTTGAGTCATAATCCTATGTATCTATATTTACTAAGGCGTGTTATTCGACACAGGTTTACAGGCTTTGAAGCTTATATATGTGGCTTCTTATTCTCTCTCTCAAAAAAATAAAAAATAAATAAATAAATAAACAATACAAAAGTTATATATATATATATATATATATATATATATATATATATATATATATATATCCTACAGTATATATATTGTTACGTATCTTGATCCTCAAGTGGTTAACTTGATGAATCTAGATAGCACAGAGATATATATTAAGGTATCAGTCAGCTGAAGGCAAAACAAAAGTAAAATCTAATAACATTATTTCCTGTTGTTGCTTCCTTTCCTTTCGGATCTTAGGACTTAGTACCCTTTATTGACTGATACTCTTTAATTATGAAAAATACTGAAACTAATTTAAGTCATGTAGTATTTTTAAAGAATTATTATTTTAACCGAAGCTTAGTAGGCTATGGTTATGAACCGAAGGAGTATATCTAAAGAAGGACTATTAATTCTATAAAAAGTCTTGAAAGATAAATATTAAAGTAAGAATATTTCTGTCTCTTACCCTTTTTGAAATGAATAGATAGTTTTCTTATATGTCCTTTTATTTATATTTAATGTAATTATGCTTGGTTCTTGTCTTACTTTAACAGTATTATATTATTATTATCATCAGGATTTATATCAAAGTCACATAAAAAGTTAGATATATATTTAATAATTAGTTAAATGTATTTCTTAACCACGTAACATTGTGGTTTGATTATGAGTAAATTAAGTTACAGGATCGCTTCATAGATTCGATTCAGGTCTCACTCAAATAATATGAAAAGCAAAAATAATATTTTGAAGCTAAAAGAATTTTCTTCAGCTTAGGAAATCACTAGAAGTAATATTAACACAGCCATGTTAGTCTAAGGCGATATTACTAATATGAGACAATAGCATCACCGTACTAAGCACCGTTAAGCAATGTAAGCTTAATTAAAAGAAAATGAAAGAACTCGTAAGTATTAATATAAAACAATAGTATTACTTTCATCATAACCCAATTACTTAAAGAGTTGCTTTAGTCCACAAGTTAGTCAACTAAAATAGTTAAGTACATAATAATAGCGTTAACGTTAATTCCCAATCACATATCTCACTAACCAACATAACGTAAGTGTTTACACCGAACACACTTAACACACACTTATATAATCTGACTGACAGTCACAATCCCATTATAATACTTCACCCCGTCTTCCTCCAGCTGCAAGTTCACCTTCCCCAACTCCAAATGAGACTGATTTGAATGCCCACTACTCGGGTCTTATATACTAAACAATGATGGTGTAGGAACGAATCAGGAGGCGAGTGATGGTGCGCGCCCCTATCATAGCTCCTCGAGTTGCATAGCAGGTGCGTGGACCAATGGGGGCTCCTGGCGTCGATCATACGTCATAGCGTCGGTTCATCGAAGTAGTTTGCAGGGTCCCCTATGACGCACGCAGGTGTGAAGGCTTGTTTGCTGGTATGCGGACGAGCTGGTTTCCCACTCGCTAGTTCGCTCGCTAGTCTGCTTCGCCGCTTGGGTAGTTTGACACTCCTTCAACTCTAATTCTAACTCTTAAATTAACATACAGGGCTCCGTATGTCAGACCTCCCCCCTAGAAAAGAGTTTAAGGAGTATAGTACATAATATTAAACATAATACATAAATAGATTCACCACCAGATTGGCAACAGCAAGATTATAATGAGGATATAATAGGATATCACCCAAAGTAGGCAACGTCTCCAGGTACCACATCAGAACATAGCCGGAACGTAGCTGGAGCGTTATTCGAACTGCAAAGCTGAAGGCTTAAAAGCGCACTACTAAAACATGATATTTACCTCGCTACAAGGGAGAGCTAATTGCCAAAATCCTCTCATTAAATTAAACTTACTGCTGTATGAGGCCAACCTGGTAAATGCAATCTTTGATCTGTGGCAGTGGGTAGGTATCGTTCTTTGTGACAGCATTAACTTGCCTATAGTCCATCCATAACCTATGGCTCCCGTCTGGCTTTGGCACAAGTATGACCGGACTACTCCACTGGCTTAAGGCCCTTGTGATCAGCTGGTTTGAAAAAATGAAGTCAAGCTCGACCTGCAGTATACTCCTGTGTTGTGGTGAGACACGGTAGGGGGATAGTTTAATGGGAGTTGCATCCCCTACGTCGATGTCGTGCACGGCCAAAGAAGTGACCCCTGGAGTATCACGGAACACACTGGGAGACTGAGATAAAACAGAGATTAGTTGGTTCGCTTGATCAGAGGGAAGAGGACATAGTTTAGATGGTAATTCCCCCCAATCTACTGAATTATACTGAAAGTTGGATAGGCTACATGACAAGTCAAATTCTGCATGGATACCTTCAGGCTCTGGAACAGTCTGTTGCGGGTCAGTAAGAGAACTGAAGACTTCGTCCGCACCAGGCTGTCCACAGGTCCTGACATTCACTGCCACAGTGGGAGAATCTGGAAGAGAGGAATCAGGGGACCTATGGTAGGGTTTCAACATATTTATATGGAATACTTGCGCGGGCTTTCTCCTGTCTGGGGTAGTTACTATATAATCGGTAATGCTCACCCTCCGAATGATCTTAATGATCTTATATGGGCCCCTGAACTTGGCAGATAAAGGTTGGCCAAAAAGGGGGAGCAGGACCAAAACCTCATCACCGGGCTGAAACTCCCTCTCACGGGCTTTTCTGTCATACCCTTTCTTCATGGAGCTTTTAGCCACTGTCAAGTTTTGAGCAGCAAACTCACATGAGGATCTCAGCTGGGTTTTGAAATCTGAAACATACTTGAGGAGGTTTTGGTTCCCCTCCTGGCCAACTAGGCTATCCTGCAATAGTTGCAAAGGACCTCTTACCTGGTGACCGAAAACTAGCTCATTAGGGGAAAAACCCAGGGATTTAGTTGGAACCTCACGAGTAGCAAATAAAAGAAAAGGTACCCCCTTATCCCACTCAACTCCGGTCTCTGTACAATACTTACGTAACATTACTTTTAATGTCTGATGATATCGTTCGAGAACCCCTTGACTCTCTGGGTGGTAGGTGCTAGACTTAACATGCTCGATACCCAACTCCTTCAGGGACTGCTGAAAAATGTTAGAGGTAAAATTAGTTCCTTGATCACTTTGCACCTCATGGGGGAAACCCATTCTGGTGAAGAATTTGAGCAGTTCCTTGATGACAGTTGGAGCAGAGGTAGTCCTTAAGGGTATAGCCTCTGGGTAGCGAGTAGCCATGTCCATAATAGTTAATAAATAAATGTTACCTTGGGAAGTCTTAGGCAATGGGCCTACAATGTCCACTACCACCCGAGTAAAAGGATTCTCGAAAACGGGCATGGGCACCAGAGGATGTACAGGCACCTTCTGATTGGGTTTTCCTGTCATCTGGTAAGTGTGACACACTCTACAAAACTCCACTACATCTGCACGCATTCCTGGCCAGTAAAAGTGGGCTCTGATTCTGTGAGTTTTTCTCACACCTAGGTGTCCTGCCAATGGTATACAATGTGCCATTTCCAAGATATCTCTACGACAAGGTTTGGGGACTACTACTTGATGGACGTCCCAGGCCCCGTCATCGATTGGTCTGTGTGGCGGTCTCCATCTTCGCCACAATACTCCTCCTTTGAGGTAGAAACATTCACCACCCTCCTTCTCACATTCCTCTTCACTCACGGACCTGGCAGCTAACTCCTTGCATTCACTATCATCTCTCTGTAGCTCTACCAGGCCACTAGGACAATTTGGAGGGGTTTCATGGTCATCGTTAGGGTCAAGATGAGCCATAAAGGTGTCAGATAAATCCACCTCAGTCACATCATCAGGCACAGTTGGAGCGTCATTCACACTCTCATCATCCCTTTCATCAACTCTTACATTCGGTACATTTCTGTCTGAGGGAACTGCTACTTGAGACATTGAACGTGTGACAGCACACACAGGGAAAACTGTTGGCATCTCCTTTTCGAGCTCACCGATTAGTGGCTCGTTAACAGGGGAAAGTGACAAAATGGGGTCTGGTGGGACCTTCTCACCTGCTACATCATTCCCCAAGAGGAGTGTTACCCCTGGCACAGGGATATCTTGGGACCTACACAAAGCTATGGTGGCCTCACCCTGTAGTAACTCACATTCAATTTCGCCTTTTACCAAGTGTGCATAAAATTGGCCTCCAGCACCTCTCATTACAACTGGTTCGCCAGGTGGGCACTCAGTGTAAGGATTCACCATGAGAGAGACCTGTGTCTCTCAGAATTTTTACCTCATGCATACAACCATTTAATCTCACGTTGCCAGATGAAATAAAGGGACGCTAACTGTCCTGCACTGATGGTGAAATTATTATTGGCTTAACCCTAGTGGGTTGCACCACACATGCTACTACACCCCTGTCTAGATGATTTACGTTAGCTGCCAGGTACTCCTTCTGTCGAGAGTCCTGCATTAAAGGATCTTTTGGTGCTAGGTACTCCTTCTGTCGGGAGCCCTGCATTAAAGGCACATATGGAATTTGAGATACGGCGGCAACTGTATGCCCCGATCTCTCGGTTTTCTCCTTGGCCCAGCACTGATAAGCTAGGTGGCCTCTCATGCCACAAAACGTACATACTTTAGGGGATACGGGAACGTTCCCACTTTGAGCATTACTATTACTTTGGGGCCCACCTCTGTTACCATTGCCCTGAGTCGCATTTTTAGTTGGAGGAACAATTCTATTTTGGCTAGCTGGGGAAGACGTTATAGGCTTGTGACTGGGTCTGTCAGATTTGTGATTGGGATACTTAAAATTAGAACTAGAATTATCGTAGGGCTTCTTTCCACGAAATTTGTTGTTGAGCACGTATGTGTCAGCCATGTCAGCGGCGTCGGCAAGACAATCTACCTTTTTCCCCTTTAAATGATAGGATACAGAAGAATCAATTTTCCATAGGAAATTTTCTAACAGGACCAACTCCTTCAGATCGTTGTAGCTTGTGACTTTCTTACTCTTGACCCAATGATTGAAAGTTTTAGTCATGGTCCTGGCAAATACCTTATGGGTTTCTTCTACTTTCTTCTTGTTTTTACGGAAAGATTGCCTGTAAGCCTCAGGCTGCAATTGATAGGTTTTTAGGATAGCTTCTTTGAGATTGTCATAATCCTGCCTAACTTCTGCTACTTCTGACAAATACGTGGCTCGAGCCTGCCCTGTCAAAACGGTTTGTAACATAAAAGGCCATTGATCTCTTGTCCACTTCATACCTCCAGCAACTTCCTCAAACAAAACAAAGAAATCCTGCACATTATCCTCAGTGAAAGGTGGAATGACATTAGTCATAGTCAATCCCAGAGGGGGAGCAATTACGGGAGCATTTGTATTGACATTTAGTTGAGCCGTACGATATTGATATTCATATTGTTCGGTCGTTGCTCTGGCTTGTTCGGCATTTAGTCTGGCTTGTTCGGTCTTTGCTTCGGCATTTATTCTGGCTTTTATGCTGGCTTCTTCGATATTTGCTTTTATTCTGGCTTCTTCTATTTTTAGTCTGGCTTGTTCGGCATTTGCTTCAGCATTTATTTTCATTCTGGCTAGTTCTAGTTCGAATATTTGATCACCGGTCAAACCAGGTGGCAATTGTATATCAAGTTGGCTAGGTTTACTCAGGATCCCACCAACTGCTCCGTCACCCTCCCCGCCTTCTACAGGAAACAGGTGGGTTTTTATGGTCTGAGCCACCTCTACTTTAGACATGTTTGAGACGGTTAACTGGAGATGTGATGCAAGTACTTCCAGTTCGGATTTTGACAGACAGTCAATATCAGGGGCTGTGGGTTCTGATTCTATGAAAACTCGAGCATCTTCGTCATTAATTAGATGAGGCATGATTAATATTTGATTTTTAACACCTTACGAGCGGCCTATGCGGTTTATTTATGTGTACCGCACAGCGGGGTGTTTTTAGCCAAAATAGGGCTGTTTACGTGATCATTTTCATGCCTAAATAAGACCCAGAACGTAAAACAAGTACCTATCCCTGAAAGGGCATAAACAGAGCTTTCGAATGACACCATAACGATCCTTGTATGATGGATAGTTTTCTTGCAATAACCGTGCAACGCGAGTGCAAAAAGCAGGTAATTCGGTACTTTCAGTACATAATTGAGTATGTAGCGAGTAAGAGAGGGAGGAGGGAGCTGAGATTTGTGTCAGTAGGTTCGCCGCGGTGGTCTGGAGCAGTCATACGCTCGCTAGTCTCCTGCCACCACTTGTCTCTCTCTCTCAGCCACATTACGTGCTGAAATTGCCACTCGAGTTATGTCGAGCGCCGCCACATAGTCCAGCTTTATTTAACTCGACTTATGTTGCTCGCCGCTAAATAAGGGTTAAGTAGTGAAACGGTAATGAAACTGAGTGAAACTGTATGAAACGAATCCTGGCGAGGTCGCCACTCTTCTGTTACGTATCTTGATCCTCAAGTGGTTAACTTGATGAATCTAGATAGCACAGAGATATATATTAACCCCTTCAGACTCATATGACGCAGAGGTTGCCAGATTAGCAATAAGAAATAGAGTTCTCTGACTATTATAATTACCTCTCCAAAATTAGTTTTCTGCCCACAGCTAACTCAAAGACAACTGCAGAGGTTGAAGTAACTAAACTAAAGGTTTCTAAATACCCCTGATGGTAACAAAGGTTTTAAAGTATCCCTAATAGGCTCAAAATTGCGTCATATGTCGGAGAGGGTTAAGGTATCAGTCAGCTGAAGGCAAAACAAAAGTAAAATCTAATAAAATTATTTCCTGTTGTTGCTTCCTTTCCTTTCGGATCTTAGGACTTAGTATCCTTTATTGACTGATACTCTTTAATTATGAAAAATACTGAAACTAATTTAAGTCATGTAGTATTTATAAAGAATTATTATTTAACCGAAGCTTAGTAGGCTATGGTTATGAACCGAAGGAGTATATCTAAAGAAGGACTATTAATTCTATAAAAAGTCTTGAAAGATAAATATTAAAGTAAGAATATTTCTGTCTCTTACCCTTTTTGAAATGAATAGATAGTTTTCTTATATGTCCTTTTATTTATATTTAATGTAATTATTCTTGGTTCTTGTCTTACTTTAACAGTATTATATTATTATTATCATCAGGATTTATATCAAAGTCACATAAAAAGTTAGATATATATTTAATAATTAGTTAAATGTATTTCTTAACCACGTAACATTGAGGTTTGATTATGAGTAAATTAAGTTACAGGATCGCTTCATAGATTCGATTCAGGTCTCACTCAAATAATATGAAAAGCAAATATAATATTTTGAAGCTAAAAGAATTTTCTTCAGCTTAGGAAATCACTAGAAGTAATATTAACACAGCCATGTTAGTCTAAGGCGATATTACTAATATGAGACAATAGCATCACCGTACTAAGCACCGTTAAGCAATGTAAGCTTAATTAAAAGAAAATGAAAGAACTCGTAAGTATTAATATAAAACAATAGTATTACTTTCATCATAACCCAATTACTTAAAGAGTTGCTTTAGTCCACAAGTTAGTCAACTAAAATAGTTAAGTACATAATAAGAGCGTTAACGTTAATTCCCAATCACATATCTCACTAACCAACATAACGTAAGTGTTTACACCGAACACACTTAACACACACTTATATAATCTGACTGACAGTCACAATCCCATTATAATACTTCACCCCGTCTTCCTCCAGCTGCAAGTTCACCTTCCCCAACTCCAAATGAGACTGATTTGAATGCCCACTACTCGGGTCTTATATACTAAACAATGATGGTGTAGGAACGAATCAGGAGGCGAGTGATGGTGCGCGCCCCTATCATAGCTCCTCGAGTTGCATAGCAGGTGCGTGGACCAATTGGCGATCCTGGCGTCGATCATACGTCATAGCGTCGGTTCATCGAAGTAGTTTGCAGGGTCCCCTATGACGCACGCAGGTGTGAAGGCTTGTTTGCTGGTATGCAGACGAGCTGGTTTCCCACTCGCTAGTTCGGTCGCTAGTCTGCTTCGCCGCTTGGGTAGTTTGACACTCCTTCAACTCTAATTCTAACTCTTAAATTAACATACAGGGCTCCGTATGTCAGAATATATATATATATATATATTATATATATATATTTATCTATATATATATATATATATATACGGTATATATATATATTTATATACTTTATATATAAATATATATATATATAATAATATATATATATATATATACATTATATAATGTATATATACATACATACATACAACATATCACAAAGTTCTTACTCATTATTTTGCTATATTTCGAATGCCTTACTATTTTTTCACAATTCTTTTCATGCTTATCTCTCGTAATATCTCTAATGTATAACTGTTTGTCTGTCTCTCGGAATCCTCATTATCGCCCACAATTCTCGCTAGACATCCTATCTCTCACAAACCTTTCTTCTCTCACATATCTTTGGAAGACACAATTTGCAATAATATTTTGGTATGTTGCATTACAAAATTCCATCATGCACAGTATAGTTTTTTTTTTAACCTGGCAAGTTTGCTTTTGATCACTTGAGCTAAATAAGACTACGTCGCACTGATTAGCTGATTAAACCGTGACTGAATATCTGTCAGTTGCAAAATCAAGCAAAGATAATATACTACAGATTACCGTCAACTAATCAGGTTTTGTGTAGAGTTCTGTATCTCAAAGTTACCAAGAGAAAATTCACCGGCAAAAATAACTAGTTCTTCAATCGATTATTGACCCAAATTAAGGGGGCCCACTCGTTTTATACATCTCCCTCTCTCTCAGCCTACTATTTTAAAACGTATTTCCCCATCCTGGAGTCGATTTCTTCCTGGCGAGCCAGCATATTTTTGTTTTTGACAACATACTTTTTACAGCAGGCTAAATTTGTAAATTTTTCGATAGAAAAATGTCTCCGGTGAAGCTGGATTTCTCCATACATTTCTAGCTCGCTATTGCTCGCCAGGAAGAAATCGACACCTGGATAGGGATAAACTTCGTAAAATAGTAGGCTGAATGGGGCCGAATGGATACAAGCCAGAGAAAAAGAAAGGAGGAGAGAAAAAACGCAGGTCACCCCCTTTAAGCCAAACTATTGTTGTCAACTTAGTTCAGCCCATTACTGTACCTACTGGATTATCCGGTGTTGCAATATGATATGCAAATGCCTTGCAGTTAGAGGAGGCCGTATGTTGTACAATAGAGCAGCTTAAGGGGAGATGGGCCGTTTTTCTGGTCCCCTTTCTTCCTCATGCATATCCCCATTAGTGGTAAGATTTTAAGACGTTTGCCCCCATTAGTTTGTCGATTTTAAGACCTTTCGCCCTATTTCGTTGTCAATATTAAGACCTTTTGTGCCCTTTAGGGTGTCGATTTTTTTCCTGGTGAGCGATAGCGAGCCTGTAATTGTGGAGGAACCAGCCTTCGGCCGTGACATTTTTCTACCGAAAAATTTACAAATTAATTTCGAAGGGGGATCTAATGGACATGTTTAAGTTTGGTGGACTTCGAAGGAGAAAAGTAACAAATACATTAATATATACATTAATTGCCAATATATACATTAATTACCCGCCCTCACCCAACAGGTGAGGGCGGGTGTTGTCTGTGATCCACTACTGCCTCATATGTTGGCATTATTATAGGTAATTAGAGTGTGGTGGTCAGTGATCATGTGGGAGGGTTAAGCAAAGGGTTAGGCCACGGGTAGCATGTAGAGCTTTAGATAAGTACCAGAGAAATTGTATGTGATCTGTTAATACTGAAATTGATCATACTGATTTGATGCACCACTACATTGATTGTAGGATAGGACGCACACACACACGCACACCTCTCTCTCTCTCTCTTTCTCCATTTCTCTCTCTCTCTCTCTCTCTCTCGCTCTCTCTCTCTCTCTTTCTCTCTCTCTCTCTTTTTTTTGCATGCAGGAGGTTGAACACAGAAACAGAGTATTATTAAAGTATTTGTAACGTATCATATGTGTCCAAATTAACATATGTTTGGCAGTAGTTCTGGAGGTGAACATAGAGCTGTGAAGATGAATATATATATTCTTTCGAGATAGCACAATATTTTATGAAGGTTGCTGGCAAATGTTTCAATCCTACCTTATTTATTATTGTCTAGCCATTGTAAATAACGAGGGGCTGTTCGGCCAGGCAGCTTAGGGAACAACAACAACAACAACAACAATGACCGATCATGAGGTCCACCAAAAGAAGAGCTTCCACATTAAGGCCAGGTATTTCGTTTAGCTGGACCCTCTTCTCCCTCGTGTTTAGCCCCATTAGTTATGAATTTTAAGACGTGCACCCTATTAGTTTAGCGATATTAAGAGCTTTCGCCCATTTTTATTATTATTTTTTGTTTTCAAATGTTAAACCTTTCGTACCAATTAGGTGTCGATTTGTTTTCCTGGCGAACGATATAAAGTTTGTAGCTAAGTAAGAATCGGTCATCGGCCGGGACGTTTTTTATACTGAAAAAATTACAAATTTATCTCGAAGCTTTTTTATTTTGTTTTAGTATTATTTTGTTTAACTTGATAAAAGGGGGCGGGAGCAAACTAAAAAAATATATATACAATAATCTCAATATACTGTATATAACAATAGATCCCCCCCCCCCCTTAATTACTGGTTCCGCCACACGCTGTATAGACCCACTGGTGATAAGAGCCCTGCAGTATGACACACCCGGGTATTATAATACTAACAGTAAGTAAGAGTGATGGAGGGAAGGATGACAATGATAACCAACCAGGTGCATGGGGGAGAGGAGCACCTGCATATATTACCGTAACTCTTTTAATTAAGGGGAGACGGGTCGTTTTTCTAGACCCTCCTCTCCCTCATGTTTAGCCCCATTAGTTTTCAGATTTATGACGTTCGTTCCATTAGTTTGTCGATTTTAAGACCTTTCATCCCATTTCTTTGTCATTTCGTGCCACTTAGGTGTTTATTTTTACTGGCGAGCGATAGCGAGCCTGTAATTTTAGGAGGAAGCAGCCTACGGCCGGGACATTTTTCTACCGAAAAATTTACAAATTTATCGTGAAGGAGGGTGTTGGGGGTGTTTTTCTTAAGCATGATGGAGGTCTAGTGAGGAAAAAAAAAAAAAAAATATATATACAGTATATGTATATATATATATATATATGACAATAAATACGCCCATCTCCCATTAATAGACGATGACGCGGTTCTTCCATTTTTTCTGGCTAGCTTTAGACGTGTTTCTTCAGCTTAGGAAGAACCTCTGTGAATCAAATGGCTACACACTATTGTAATGACCCCTCGATTCCAATACATATGCCTAACCTGAGGAAAATTATCGTAAGCAGAGCAAGATTAATATGAAGATTTTTGTTTTCGTTTATTTATTACTGAGAAGGATAAAGCCGGTATCACACGAGCGCTTTTTCCCTCAACATTTATCCTTAACACTGGTCTGGCATCTGATGAGGTCAACATTTATAATATGTCTACTACCTGTATTCATCTATCATCAGTTTAGTTTCCGATACCAGTGCCAAATAGTCCACAAATGTTGCCAGAAAAATGTTGATTATCGAATGTTGACTATAAAAGCTCTCGTGTGATACCGGCTTAAGACTGTAGCGGTAGGGAATATAATTACTAAGCATGGGGATACAGGTGGAATAAAACCATATGGTAAATAGTGTAGTTAATTATATATTTTCCAGGAAACATGTGATGCATAATGAGGGGGTGATTATAGTTTTAAGTTATGCATGGATAGCTCCCTCAGAGGCCGGATTCAGGTTATACACCGTTTGTAATTGTAGGGTAGGTAGTTACAAGGAGTTACTATAGTCTGTTCGCTGGAAGTAGGTGATAAATCATTATAGCTAACCTCTGTAACTCAAAAACGACTGAAGTAATCAAGCTAATATTTATACCATTTGAACAAAGTTAGTCAAGGAATAAATGTGGAAATTTGAAGCCAATTTGCTCTAGCCCTTTTTGAGTTACAGAGGATAGAGGTCATAATTTCTCGCCTACTTACAGCAAATAGACTATAGGATGAGTTAGTGTTTCCATGACTTTGCTCTCCTTACCTGAGAGATACTAAAATAGGATATTGCATTAGGTAGCAAGCATATCCATTACATAGTGTACAAAATATTATCTATTAATTTCCAAAACTGTTCTATTGAAAAACGTTTTATATCTTCTAGGGAAAGTTTGTTTTCTAGTTAGAACATACCTCATTGGTCTATGTGAAGAAAAACAATCTTCATATACTAGTGCTAAACTGTCTAATCTCTAGCTTCTTGCCATGGTTGCGTGTTGTATTCATATTGAAACTAGCAATTTGTTTTATGAATACATTGTCATATGTATTTAGTCTCAATCTCGTAATCAATGGAATGAACTTAGTAGCCATAGCTTAGATTCTTTCTAAACGCTCGGACTTTCCTGATTGATGGAGACCATATTTGGAATTCATATCTTAGAAAGGGGCTGAATTACAGCATTATTTAATATCCATACTATCTCCGTTGTTCAATATTTAACTTCTTAAATATAGTCCAATGATTTCTGAGCTTTCATCACTACTCCATCATAAGACAGCTTTTACAATATTATGCTAATGAGGTCTTTTTGTTCCAGCCCCCAACCTTGATTATTATTGCAACATAAGGCGGTGTCACACGAGCGATTTTTTCGTCAAGTTTTACGAGCAATTGCTGTCTGGCAACATGAAAATATACGTTCCTTAAGAATCAAACTACTTAAAATAATCTACCTTTGATCTAGTCTCAAAGTACAATGCGTAGCAGTCTCAAAATAGTACGAGAAAAAGACTTGCTTATCAAAATTTGCCGGAAAATGCGCTCGTGTGACACCGCCTTTATCCTCCATCAGATCTCGGCGGCTTCAGAGATAGGAAGAGGTATAATTGTCGAACCATGCAAAACATAATTAATGACGAACGTATTGCTAGTCGAAGTGGTGGAGTTCTAGTTGTGGCAAGGAGCGATTATTTCTAGGAGTTTTTGTTAAGTAAAGAGAGTATTTCTTAGATTCGTTATTGATGAGGATGGTGGGTATTTATAGAGAAAATTATTACTAAGTTTTTGTTAAAGGAATTTGTAGTATTGAATATTGTTTAACATTGTGAGTGTTCCTAGGATGAGTGTTTGTTAGTTAAATTTGGTAATTATAATATCATTAACTGTTTTGCAAGAAGGAATAATTGATGAGTATTGTATTATGTTTTAAAGCAACGACATTAGTTATAGTGTAAGTAATTTTTAACCAAGGCCCTACTATTTAAGAAAGGAAATTACTAAGATAAATTATTGATAAGAATACTGAGCTTTTCTAGCATGAGCTGAGTTGTTTTGTTTTAATTTTGTAGTGTTCATAGTGTGATTTGTTATTAAGCATTGTGATTAATTCTAGGATAAGTTTTTGATCAGTGATTTTTATTAAGATTGAGTACAGTATTTCGATCATGAGTTATTAAGTAACTTCATATTACTAGGAAGAAATGTTGTTAAGCATTGCATGTGTCTAAGTACATTTTCGTTACACTTGAATATCATTTCTACAGTATTATGATATGTTTCTACAGTATTATGATATATTTCTACAGTATTATGATATGTTTCTACAGTATTATGATATGTTTCTACAGTATTATGATATATTTCTACAGTATTATGATATGTTTCTACAGTATTATGATATTTCTACAGTATTATGATATATTTCTACAGTATTATGATATGTTTCTACAGTATTATGATATATTTCTACAGTATTATGATATGTTTCTACAGTATTATGATATGTTTCTACAGTATTATGATATATTTCTACAGTATTATGATATATTTCTACAGTATTATGATATATTGTTAGGTTTAGTAGCCTAAGAATGTCCAACATTATATTTTGTCAAATCAATGAAGAATATTTATATAGAGAGGATAACAAGAACAGTGTATTATTAGATAGTTTGTATTCAATAGCGATGCTGGTGTTTCCTTGAAGTAGGCTGTCAGTTATTATATTTATTGTCATAGCGAGTAATTATGGCAGAATGGTGTTTGTACGACTCAGCTACATGATATAAGTAAAGTAACACCCCGTTCTTAACATTAATCATCAATTACAAACCCCAATGCACTTGAATAAACTAATGAAAGCATATGGTCCTCCCGGGATTCGAACTCGGGACACCACACCCAGGACATAAGCATCTAAACCATTACACCACCATCACAGTTAAAGTTATTGAATTTATTGAAGTTATTGTGATTTAATTTTACGAAAAGGTTTAGTAGTTGGAATATGAATAATATCGATCGTGTTTAATAACTTAGTATAAGTATCGAGAGTGTTAGGTAGTGTCAAATACGAATACTATCGCTATCGTTGCTAAAATATCATCATCACTCATTTTACCCATTCAATCCGATATCAACTTTGCCCTTATTCTGAATATATCCAAACGACTTATTCAGATTACGAAAGACTACTGGGAATCTAAAGGGTTATTTTATGTAATAGTTTACTCTATAATTCATAGAGATCTCTCTAAATCAGTCAGTCACTTGTCAATGCCAGAATCCCAGAGAAGGGCTAAGGATGAATTAGCAATGTGTATGACAAGTGATATATACAAGGCTGTCAAATTATTACTATTTCTTGAGCATGAATAGATTATATTAACACTAATAACGACATAAAGTCTTTCCAAACCTGAGAGTAAACACAAACGTTGCCTATAACGATGTATATAATTGTGACATCACCTCTGAAAATGATAAGGGGTGGTAGTCGCTTTTTCTGGACCACTTTCTCCCTCATGTTTAGCATAATAGTTTTTGAGATTTTAAGACGTTCGTTCCATTAGTTTGGCGATTTTGATACCTTTCGCCCCTTTTATTTGTCAATATTAAGACCTATCGTGCCATTTAGGTGTTGATTTTTTCCTGGCGAGCGATAGCGAGCCTGTGATTTTGAATGGAACCAGCCTTCGGCCGGGACATTTTTCTATGGAAAATTTACAAATATATCTTGACAACCGGTCTAGGTTTTTTTTTTTTAAAGCTTGATGGAGGTTTAGCGAGGAAATTCAAACATAAATAAATTAATTAAAACATATACCAAAAAACAAGCACTACCCCCTTAATCATATACTGTATAATGCATACTTTTTATATTTCAGCTGTAAAATGACCAAATTGGAATTATTTCCCCATCACCAGAGCCCCGCACCGGGAATTCCCACTATCAGTCGCTCAATAAGTGGCAGCAAATGGCACGCAATTGAATCACTTAAGGGGGTACTGCTTGGTTTTTGGTGTATTATATTTACTTATTTATTTATTTTTGATTTTCCTCGATAGGCCTCCATCAAGCTTAGAAAAACACCCCCTAGACCCCCTTTCAAGATATATTTGTACATTTTTCGGTAGAAAAAATTCCCGGCCGAAGGCCGGATCCCTCTAAAATTAGAGGCTCGCTTTCGCTCGCGAGAAAAAATTCGACACCTAAAGGGCGCGAAAGGCCTTAATATTGACAACAAAATGAGGCGAAAAGGTCTCAAAATCGCCAAACTAACGGAACGAACGTCTTAAAATCTCAAAACGAATATGCTAAACATGAGGTAGAAGAGCGTCCAGGAAAAGCGATTAATTTTTTTTTTCTGTTTTTTTTTTAAGAGACAATGAACGGAGGAAGGAAAAACACAGATAAAACAAAAAGGTCCATGTGCCTAAAGGCATCCTCCATTCATAAAATGTTTGTAACAACTGGATTTAAACATTTGTAGATTGTAAGTTTGTGGAAAGCAATTCGAGGGAAGTGAATTCCAAAGAGTAGTAGCTCTGGGGATAAATGAATTCTGATAAGCAGAAGTTCTGCATTGTGGAGGAGAAAGTGTAAATTCATGGGCGCTCACAGCTGCCCTAGTTCTACGGGGAAAGATGTGGAGGGGCGGCACAATTGAAGCAAGTTCCTCGGAACAATTGCTGTGAAAATATCTGTAGAATGATGCAAGGGATGCAACGGGGTAGTTTTGATCAATAATTGGTATCAGCAAATTCCAAGCTTCATATCTTCTAATCGAGTGAAATATACAAACATGTTCCTACACTTACCCACCCTATTCAACATCTGACAGACATTAATTCACCACAGAGCAAGCTGGGCCATGACTTATTAGCGCGGCCGTAGTATAAGGTCCCTTGTGGCTGACGCTTCCCCAAAACAAGTATCTTTTACGCACTAAATTCCTTCTTGGATAAAACGAATGGCCACAGTCGTATGGTAAATAGACTGAGTGTGTCAAAGTAAGGAGAAAGTAAATGTTTTGCCGGATTTTATTTCGAGGTATTAAATGATCGTGCAATACTGCCAGTATATACCTCATTATAAGGTAGTATATGATAGTGTTATTATTATGTACAGTCGGGAGCATATAAAAGGTTTTACCATTTCGATATTTAAAGCCTTCAAGCCATGTTGTGAAGTATCTGGGCTATAATAAAGCATTATATTATATCGTTTGTGTTCGATACTGATTCAAATTATATTTATGCTCTTGACTGCACCTGTTACTGAAAAAAATAGTATTTTGGTTAAATATGTTTACATAATAGTAGTAAATTTAATTATATTCATATATATTACAAAAACTAGATATCTTCAAATGTATTTCCATTCAAATACCAGTTATCATGAAGTATTGTATTTTAGCACACGTTGCTGCTTCAAAATGTGCAGAATAAATATCCCAATGTAGTTTTTCCTCTGCATTGAGTATAAATTAAAATGCATCGTTATTGAAAAATATATGTTTATTGCTTAAACTACTATAGGCTATATTTTTACCCTTTTACTACGGAGACTTTCCCAAGTTGACAGTTTTTTAGAATAATATTATGACACAATCATATTACTATTATATCATGCTGAATAAAATCGTTCAAAGTTTGTAATATTTAATTACATAATTCGAAGTCATAGAAATAACAATAAGACTAAGAATATTTATATTGTTACAGGCAGAATAGTCTGTAAAGAGGCTGCGTGTGTTTTCATAACTCTTATACCCATCTGCTTGACCTTGAAACTTAGGGCATCTCGTAGTTAAGAGATATACAACTGTTTGGAGTCCATCTTTCTGTTTGTCCGTATTCTGGCAAACTGCGAACGATTGTAGTTCGTGAAGTTCGAAAGATAGTCTCCAACCACCGAGTTCTTCTCTCATTCTCCGTATAGGCGAGGACAATTAGAACGGAGAACGATCATTACCTCTCTCTCTAAGTTAACGGACTCGCCATCACAGCCACACGATCTGCAGAGCTAAAAATTAGCTTCGATGGTGAGAAACAGAAAGCCAGCATCCAGCCGGCTTGGGTGGTTCATTACTAAACATTTACACCAGTTGAGAACCTTGAAATCCCGCCCTTAATGATACACGTTATAAGGGGAGATGGGTCGTTTTGCTGGTCCCCCCTTCTTCCTCATGTTTAGCCCCATTGGTTTTGAGATTATGAGACGTTCGGCCTATTAGTTTGACGATTTTAACACCTTTCACCCCATTTCGCTCTCAATTTTAAAACCTTTCGAGCCATTTAGGTGTCGATTGTATCCTGGCGAGCGGTAGCGAGCCTGTAATTTTAAGAGGAACCGGCCGAAAACCGATTTTTTTTTACAAATTTGTCTTCACACTCTAGGGAGTGTTTTTTTAAGCTTGACGGAGGTATAGCGAGGACATTATAAATAAATAAATGAATATATAAATTAATAGACCAATAAAATAGCCACTATCCCCTTAAGGGCAGGGTTTTAGTGAGTTTCCTAGAATTCCATCAAGCTTGAAATTACACCCCCTAGACCCCCTTTCAATATAAATGTGTACATTTTTCGGTAGAAAAATGTCCCGGCCAAAGGCCGATTCTTCTTAAATTACAGGCTCGCTATCGCTCGCCAGGATAAAATCGACACCTAAATGGCATGAAAGGTCTTAAAATTGACAGAAATGGGGCGAAACTTCTTAAAATCACCAAACCATGGGGCGAACATCTTAAAATCTCAAAATCAATGTGGCTAAAGACGAGGGAGAAAGGGGTGAAGAAAAAAATCCCTCAAGTGGAAATCTCCCCTTAACCCTTCGACTCCACTCCTCTCCAACACAATTGTCTGGCTGCCTTTTGGACGGGCAAGTGAATTTTGGGACGTAAAATAGTGGGCTCTATAGTATCCATAATTATAATTCAAACGTAATCCGATCGTCTTCATGTGGCTAGTGGGTGAAAATGGAGCTTTTTAAATTCGATAGTGAGTAGAGCAACCCTGCATTGTTGACTATGTTTCTATGTCTAAACACATTTAATACCTAAGTTAAGTGTACGTGTGTGCGTGTATTTCTTCTAATGTCAGCAATAATAAAATGTAGTAATTTAATTATATCATTGTTATGAAGGGATTAATTAGGTTAGGGCACAATTTCTTAATAATCATATTCATTTGATATACTTCTTATATGAAATAATCTGAGTTTCAATATAAAGGCCAGTCCCAAACGAGAACTAAAGCTCACTTAGAAGTGTAAATGAAGCCTATTTTGTATACATACAGACTTCACCTTAATCATTTAAAGTTGGTTACTATTGTCTATACAAGCCACTGGACTGGTAATCCAATGGTACCAGATTCGAATCACAATGTATCAATGGGAAGATATTATTGGGATGGAAAGTGTGCTGTACCTAGCATTAGTGTAACTGAAACGCCAACAAAATAATCTCATTGTTCCCGGATTAAATAGCAATGTATGAATATTCCCATATTCAAAATAGTCTAGAGGGGGGCAATGCCTAGTGAGTTAATTGCTCAATAGGTGGTATTCTGAGAGTGAGGGTCCGAGGCTAGAGGGTGAGACAATGAAACTCATAAGGCGAAGCAGCTTCAGAGATGGGGCTTCATCGAGCCATGGGTGGGCAACCGGGCCCCATGCATCTTGCGAAGGCAAGATGACGGGGGTTGGTTGCAGCTCAAAACGCTTCACATGTCTGACTCCCTAGACTGGAACGAGACCTCACAGGCTTCACCGTTGAATGTACGGTTGCATGTACAAGCTCTCAGCCTATGCCCGAGAAGGAGTATTTGTAATATAGAAAACAAAAACAAATTATATCATTCAGTTTAAAATGGACTGTTTTACGGTAATCGGTCTGTTACTGTTTTACCGTACTCTTTACAACGATGATATACATATTTTTTATTACAACAATTATTTATATTCTTATTCTTGGGACGTATATTTTGACATTTTATGCTGCAACAAATATATCAATTTACTCTTTCATACCGGTGACGCCAACTTACCATTTATAAAACTCTGCCCACAACCTATTTAATCCAGTGTAGATTTTTTGTTTTAGCCTAACCTTAACACGATATCAGTGTACAGTTGCCACGACATAAACTTGGCACAAGTGTTGTAAATGAGTGATAGGTATTAATGCTATTAGAAGATAGGATACAGTTTAAAGGAGAAATTATCAGTTTACCTTTTTTGTCATAATGTTGTTTGAAGGTGGCAAAACCTTTTATTCACATTAACAATGTGTGTTAAACTGGCATGGTAGTTAAGGGGTGTACCGGTGTAATGCTTGTTTTTTGTCCTATATATTTATATATTTATTTATTTTTCAGTTTCCTTGCTAAGCCTCCATCAAGCTTAAAAAAAAACACTCCCTAAACCTCCTGTCAAAATAAATTTGTATTTTATTTTCGGTAGAGAAGTGTTCTGGGCGAAGGCCAATTCCCTTCTTAAATTATAGGCTCCCTATCACTACCCAGAAAAGAATTGACACCTAAATGACACGAAAGGTCTTAATATTGACAAACCAAATGGGCGAAAGGTCTCAAAATCGACAAACTAATGGAACGAACGTCCTAAGATCTCAAAAATAATATGCAAGACATGAGGGAGAAGGGGATTAAAACAAAAATGCGACTACCTCCCCCTTAAATGAAGCAAGCTCTCCACAACACTTGCCCTAGGTTCATGTCTTGCCAACTGTACCTTTCAAGATGTAGCCAATGAAACTATACACTGTTTCCTTTCAACTGACGGTAAATTGCAAAGTTCCCATCAAGATTTCTCAGTTATTTTGAAGATTTGTTACTGAAATATGGTGCTAATTATTAAAACTTGGTTATGATATGATGGAGAGACATAGTAGTTTGATATGTTTCCATTAGGTATCGATAAATTAGCTTCTAAGGGATACAATTTACCGTCAGATGAAATGAAACCGAGTATAATCTTTATTTCAGACAAAAGAATCGCAACTTTACTTTGGAATGACCTCCCAGTATAGTTTTAATTCAGTGGCAACCTGTATATGCTGTTTTAATATACCAGCGTTGTATTCGAAGTAGTCGAATAACCCGAATGCTTTCCTTCAGGATGTCAGACTGGAACAATTTTGTTTAGACAGGAATGAATGAGAAGGATTATAAGAAAAATACCCCGAATTGCATTTGTTTTGGTCATTTGTTCACTTCTGAAGATATGATTGGAACTGCAGTGCATAGATTCAACTTAGTACATTTGATAATAAATTTGACTAAAAAGAAGAGACTGTGTTTTGGACAATCTCTCGATTAATTTAACCTACTGGACAACGGTGACCTTAGAACCTATATACATGCACTTTCCTATGTACATTGCACCTGGCTAAAAGTTTGCCCAACCCACGTCTTCTGAAAAATATCTCTCCATTATGCAGGTATTCCGTGTACCCTGGATGAAACCCACTTTACTCACCCAAAACCTTCTTCTTCCCTGTCTTCTCGACTCTTTCGAAATCTCCGTGTTCAAAAAGATCTCACTACTATGAAGCACATTCGTATTCCCTGGATGACCTTCCTCGCAAACAATCCTTGTCACCACTCTTCCCTGATATTCGATTTCTAAAATAATCTCTCAAGTATGCAGCAATTCCATGTACCCTGGATAAAACCTACTTTACTATCCCCAAACCACCTCCTACTCCTTCCCTGGCTTCTCAACTCTTCTCCTCCTCCTTCACCAGCATACTAAGTGAGCCAGCACCCCAGAGATCGCATCAGAAGGGGGCCCTCATTAATTCGGTGGGCTAATGAGCAGATCTTGTTGGATGCTCCGGCCACTGTCTGATAATGGGACTTGGGAGACGCCTCAGGGGGGAAGTGGTGAAGGGAGCTGGGGTACAAATGTTGATGATGAGGGAAGGATAGGAACACCAAGAATTTTATAGCAAACAGGGAAAATAGTGAGGTTATGTAAGTATTAGGGACATTTGGTTGAATATAATTATAGTCCGTAGAATATATAATAATGCTTAGTATCACTATAGACAGTATAGCTTAAAGGTGGGGTGCAAATGATTATGAGAGAAGAATAGAAAAAACAAAGTATGTTAAACTTAACAAGGAGAATGTTGATGTTAGTTGATTATGCTGGTAATAAAGCATATAATAAATATTATACAGTATATCAGAAAACATTGGAATAGAGGTTGATGCAATTGTTAATGATGGGCAAATTATGAAAACACGTTTTATAGCTAATGATATACGATCATTAGGGAGAAGAATGCTTTACTATCAAGAAGAGACGAAAAAAGAGAGATGGTGTAAAAAAGTTGATAGTGGAAGAAGGTTAGGAAAGCGGAGAAGTGATTAATACAAAGAAGTAAGAGGGAACAGTGCTAATGTTAGGCTTTAGTGAGACATTTTGACAGCCAATGGGGTAAATTATTAAATAAAAACTTTAGCAAAAAGGAGGAAACTGACAATAGGTACATATGCCCATGAGGGGAACACACTCAAAAAACATGTCTGACTATGGAGGTAGTAAGGAAAATTAATGTACAGGTAACAGTATTAGGAAATATACCTAATCATAATGAGGAATGACAGGACGATGGAGAAGTGGTTGATTGAATGTTACAGGCGGTGATAAAATCCTTTAATTATGTATGGTACAGGGATAATCCATAATTACCCTGAAGTGGAAAGGAATGATAATTACTGAGCAAGAAAAACAAAGGCCATAAATTTCATGAGGAGGAGCACTTTAGTAACATCTGGAATATAGCTTCTTAGCTCAACGAATAACATTAATTAACCCCTTCTGTACCTGGGACGTCTTTGTATCATTATTTTGGCCACTGTTAGACGACATTCTTCAGTTTCCAAAGGGCCTTCAGCAATTAACAGGCTTCGAACAATCTCACTTAATCCTTTTTACTAGCACAGATCCTTCTTAAGCTGCACAAAATCGTCTAAATATGGCGAGAATAGAATTAGATAGACGTCGCTGATACATAAGGGTTAAACAGGTAGAAAGACATATATAGTAATACAGTACATTTAGCAAAAGGAACTCTTAACTACTATACAGTATACGAGCGATATTGAAATTATTACATCCATAGAAAATGTGAAAATTTCATGAATTATCCAAGCAACTAGTTAGTTATTTGAAAGTAAGAACAATGGGTAAGATTGATAATAGACGGAAGTGTAGAGGTAGGCTAATTGATGAGGATGATAAGGTAGCAAAGAGGGGTGAAGTGTTCAGTTATACAGTTAACTTCTTCAAGCAGACGACTATTTTTTTTTTACTGCATTAATGCTACTGCCTGATGGGCGTATATATTTATTAATTTACGTATCTAATTAAATTTTGTGTTTTTAGTTTCCTCCCTACAGTAGACCTCCATCAAACTTTAAAGAAACACCCCCCAAGACCCTCCTTCAAGATAAATGTGTACATTTTTCGATAGAAAAATGTCCCGACCGAAGGCCGGTTACTCTTAAATTACAGGCTTGCTATCGCTTGCCAGGAAAAAATCGACACCTAAATGACACAACAAGTCTTAATATTGACAAAGAAATTGGGCGAAAGGTCTTAAAATCGCCAAACTAATGGAACGAATGTCATAAAATATCAAATTTAATAGGGTAAAACATGAGGGAGAAGGGGGACCAGAAAAACGTCCCATCTCCCCTAAAGAATGAATGGGTTGTGAGAGGGACGCCTTGTATGAGCCAATCGGGTTTTCTGCAGACTCCCATTGTCTCATATGTTCTTATGTAATCAAAGGACCCTTCCAAGTCTGACAGGCCCTTCTTATGGGGGAGGTAGTCGCTTTTTATGGTTCCCCTTCTCCCTCGTGTTTGTTTAGCTCCATTGGTTTTTAGATTTTAAGACGATCGGACCATTAGTTTGGCGATTTTAACACCTTTCGCCCCATTTCGTTGTCAATTTTAGTTGTTGATTTTTTTTCCGGCGATCGATAGCGAGCCTGTAATCTTAGAAGGAACTGGCCATCGGCCAGGCTATTTTTTACTGAAAAATGTACATATTTATCTTGAAAGGGGGTCTAGGTGTTTTTTTAAGCTAGATGGAGATCTGACGAGGAATCATAAAAATGTAGGAATAAATAAATACATAGGCTGTTCGGCCAGGCAGCTTAGGGAACAACAACAACAACAACAACAAATAAACATGCCCTACCCCCTTAAGTGCTATATAATTGAAAGGGTTAAAAGGTAAATACTTCGACATTATTGAAAATGATGAGGGCATAGAGGATATATAAATGATGAGGGCATAGAGGATATATAAATGATGAGGGCATAGAGGATATATAAATGATGAGGGCATAGAGGATATATAAAGCAAGTCTAATTTAACGTTGATGTTAGTAGGGAGGCAATGACAGACGGCGGTGATAGAGAAATAATTGTTAATGCAATGCAATCCAAATATGTGGAAATAATTGGCGATGGCGGTGCATTGAGAGAAAAGAATAAACAGCAAGCTATGCAAGCAAGGGCCGAAGAAATGGACATAATTAAAGGTGATGATGCACTGATGAATAAAACCATTATTATTTATGGGAGTACATGCCGAAGTGGAAATAATTGGCTATAAGTGTGGAAGGGGTAGAAAGACGTATTTTGCAAACAGTTATTATAGCTGAGTATAGTTATAGATACAAATAATACCACATTGAGGAAAGAAAAGCCAAGTTTGAAAAGTACAGCACAAATTGTCAACTTAATACGAGACATTGCAAGTTGACGAGACGAAATATAGGCAAACAGAAATGGTGTTGAACTGTAGAAAGGAGTTGCAAAATATTAACGTACATGTCTATAATAGTACCTGTATTAATAGTGAATTAAAGCAATATGTAGACTGTTTTCCCGCTGATGGTAAATTGTCATGATCCTATCTCGAGTTTTCCGCTTCTACGAAGATTTAGTTTTAATATATTGCGAATTAAGACATTTTAGCAATACTATGATAAATGCATTGTAGTTTCCTATTTTACATTTAGTATCGATAAATCAGTTGTTAAGGGGGAGGTACAGGCGAGCCTGTATATTTCTATCGAAAAATGTACAAACTTATCTTGAAAGGGGGTCTAAGAGGTGTTTGTTTTTAAAGCTTAATAGAGTTCTAAGGCAGACACTACAAAATACATTAATAAATGAATACATCAAACAAAAAACAAGCACTACCCTTTTAAGGGATTCAGACCAAGACACAGCGCTGATGATGGATGAGAGAGAAGAAGGGATACAAGCCAAGGTATACAAGCAAGAACCAAGGAAGTGGAGATAATGAACGATGAGATTGTGGCATTGGGGTAAAGATAAATGACCAGTTATGCAAATAGGACACTAACGCTTTTGTAACCAAGGGAAGAATATTGAGATACGTCGAGGGGAGATGGGCCTTTATTTTTAAGTCTATTAATTCAATTTGTATTCATGTATTTCTGATTTCCTCGCTAGACCTCCATCAAGCGTAAACAATATCCCCTGGACCCTCCTTCAAGATAAATTTCGGTAGAAAAATATCCCCGCCGAAGGCCAGTTCCTCTTAAAAATTCAGGCTCGCTATCGCTCGCCAGGAAAATAATCAACACCTTAATGGCACGAAAGGTCTTAAAATTGACAACGAAATGGGGCGAAAGGTGTTAAAATCACCAAACTAATGGGCCGAACGTCTTATAATCTAAAAAGCAATGGGGCTAAACATGACAGAGAAGGGGGCCAGACAAACCAGCCCATCCCCCCTTAACACCATCTAGTATAACGCCTTGGGGGTTATTCATATATTCTGTTTATTTCTTACTGAGGATCTTGCTTATTTATGTCATTCTAAGTTACAGGCTCCGTGCCGCGCTCCCAGAACAAAATCGACACCTGAATGGCTTATTATCGCCAAACTAAAGGGGTGAAGCGTCTTAAGATTTCCAAACTAATGGAGCAAGACAGGGAAAGTGCAAAAAGCCCCCCCCCCCCCCCCCTCTCCCCTCGGACGAAATGGGTTAAGGGGACAGTGGTAATTTTTTGGGGTCTATTTATTTATAGATTAATATATTTTTTAGTTTCCTCGCTAAGCCTTCATCAAGCTTTAAAATAATTCCCTAGAATCCCTTTCAAGATAAATGTCCTGGCCGAAGGCCGGTGTCTCTTAAAATTACAGGCTCGCTATCGCTAACCAGAAAAAAAATCGACACCTAAATGGCACAAAATAATATGGCGAGCGTCTTAAAATCTGAAAACTAATGGGGATAAACATGAGGAAGAAGGGGGACCAGAAAAACGACCCATCTCCCCTTAAAGGCAAATATATATACACGAAGAGCTAACAATTTTAGGTTACGATGACGTATTTTGTTTTTGTTTTTTTGTTTTGATTTTGGAAATGATTAGCCGATTTTTATTAAGCTTAGTAAGAATCTGTGGGAGTTAGAGGATTACTTGGACAAATATTTTACCTTTTATTCCTAGAGATCCTTCCTAAACTGAATATAATCTCGTGATAATAGTCAGAATATAATGAAGACAAAAACGCGTCCTCGAATACTGAAAGGGCTAATATTAAGGGGAGATTTTCACTTGAGGGATTTTTTTTTCTGGACCCCTTTCTCCCTCATGTTTAACCCCATTGCGTTTGAGATTTTAAGACGTTTGCCCCATTAGTGTGGCGATATTAAGAGCTTTCACCCCATTTCTGTCAATTTTAAGATCTTTCGTACCATTTAGGTGTAAAAAATTTCCTGGAGAGTGATAGCGATCCTTTAATTAAAGAGAAACTGGCCTTCGGGCTGGAATTTTTCTACCGACAAATGGACAAATTTATCTTGAAAGGGGGTCTAGGGGTGTAGTTTTAAGCTTGATGGAGGTCTAGGGAACAAATTAAAAACCTCCCCTTAAACTAGAATATATGAATTGGCAATAAGTGGGAAGTCTGTAGGAAGAGTAGGATGTGAGGTTATTCTGAACTCCAACATTAAATTATGGTAACTCTAGTCCATTCATTATAGGTTGGCCAGAAATATCCTAACTCTTGTAACTCAAAAAGGGCTGGAGCAAATGAACTGTAAATGTCCACACCTACTTGTTGGCTGACTCTTCCCAAACGTTAGAAATATTAGCTTGATTACTGTAGCCGTTTTGGAGTTACAGAGGTTATAAGTGGTCAAGCCGTTTAGCCTACTTGTAATGATTGGAGTATACTGTAGTAGCGTTGATTGGAGTATACTGTAGTAGCGTTGATTGGAGTATACTGTAGTAGCGTTGATTGGAGTATACTGTAGTAGCGTTGATTGGTGTATACTGTAGTAGCGTTGATTGGAGTATACTGTAGTAGCGTTGATTGGAGTATACTGTAGTAGCGTTGATTGGAGTATACTGTAGTAGCGTTGATTGGAGTATACTGTAGTAGCGTTGATTGCGGAACACAGGCGTAATATATAATTAAGGGGAGATGGGTCGTTTTTCTGGTCCCCTGTCTCCCTCGTGTTAAGCCCCATTTGTTTTGGGATTATAAGACGTTTGGCCCATAAGTTTGGCGATTTTATCACCTTTCGACCCATTTGGTTGTAAATGTTAAGACCTTTCATGCCATTTAGGTGTCAATTTGTTAGCGAGCCTGAAATTTTAAGAGGAACCGGCCTTCGGCCGGGAAATATTTCTTCCGAAAAATGTACACATTTATTTTGAAAGGGGGTCTAGGCGGTGTTTTTCTAAGCTTGATCGAGGCCTAGCGAGGAAACTAAGAAATAAAGGACTTAACCCTCTCCATCTCATGTGACGCGATCGCGTCATTTGGCGGTTCCGCCCAAATGTATCATATGACGCGATCGCGTCATATGAGCCTTGTGAAATAGCTCAATAATAAGTTATATGACGCTTCTGCGTCATTTTGAGCTCCGTAAGTTAGGTAAGTTAGATCAGAATCTGTCGATTGGTGGCAACCCCAAATTCCTCCGACTTCTAACGGTCCCTCAGTGTGAGAAAGACAGTTGTAGGGGAAATACCGGGCGGTCTGCCAACCCGTCAGTAAGTTAATATATCCTGTCTGAGGGGGTTAATTAATTAATAGAAACAAAAATGGCTCAAATCCCCTCAAGCATGTAAGAAACAAAGAAGTATCATACCCCTGGGTTCATGTGTGACTATCCCTTTAATGATTCTGTAAATACTTTATTAAACGGTGTTATCCCAATATCATAATGATGCATAACCCACCATTTGAGGAGAAGTACATTATATATATAAATTCACATTTAGCTTAAAGTCACCGATGTTACACTAGACCTGAACAAAAACAAATATATTTGAAATGTTAATAGTGTTCCTCCTTAATTGGTAATTTCCTTAGTTCTATCAACTCTCCGGAGATTCATTGACATAGTATAATGATGTTCAGGTTATTTTATAGGTTGATTATTTTAAAACAAAACACTGAAAAGAAGACAAAGAACCGCAATCAACTCTGACTATTATATGTTTCAAACAATGACGATGGTTCTCGACTGTGATAACCAAATTTTTTTTTTGTTGGCGATATTTGAATGCCACAATTGTTTTGAAATGAAAACAAATATAATAAAACACTTGTGTGTCTACTTTTCCAACTAATTGATGCATGATAGAAGAAAATGCATCATATTCACTCACTTGGAATCGTTAAACCATGATTGCTGAACCATAATAATTTGTATCATTCGACTTCATTATTGTAAATTATAGTGTGTATTGCCAGTATCATATGACCTTAGGATATACTATCTATCTATCTATTGCCCGACGCCGTGATCCCCGGAGGGGTGGCCACGAACGAACCGCCCCCATGCACCTCTGTCCCCAGTCAGTCGACGCCCCTCCTCCCAACCAGCACCGCCTTCATTCATATACTTCCTCACTCCATCCTTCCACCTCCCCTTCGGTGCACCTCTCCCTCTCTGTCCTTCCACCTCGCTCTCGTACACCCTCTTAGTCAATCTCTCGCTTTCCATACGTTCCATATGGATCAGACAGACCCCCTCCAATACCCCTATACACCCTAGCATCCATCACAGATTTCTTCATTCGTTCATCCACACATACATAATCAATCAATGACTTTCGTTCCACCACTGTCTTATCCTTCATCGTCAACATCCGTTTCCACGTGTACCTGCATGGATCATTCTGTGTCGGAAGAAGGTGTTGGCTATCCACAACCTCCTCCCCACACATACGTCCACAAGTGCACTACCATTCCCATTCACCTCTGATGGTACCCCCCACCCTCCCACCACTCCCTCAACTTTCCTATCACCCACCTTACCATCCATATCCCCAATCAGAAATATTCTTTCGTTCTTGTCAAACTTCTCCAGGCATGCCTCCACATTCATCCAGAACTCCTCTTTCTTTATTTCAAGTGTATCCTCTGTCGGGGCATACACACACACAATCACCCACGTTTGTATTCCTACTTTTATTCTCACCCACACAATCCTTGAACCCACAGACCCATACTCTCTTACACATTCCTTCCATTTGTTACTTACAAACAAACACGCACCTTCTCTCGCTGTTCCTTCACTCACTCCAGCACACACCCATTCCACACTCCCACTCTCTCACATCTGAACCTTTCCATTTGGTCTCTGTCATTCCACATACATCTAGCCTGGCATTCACTAGCACTTCCAGAACCTCTCTCTCTTTTGTGTCATCATTTATGCCACTAACATTCCATGTAGCCATTCTCAGAATGTCCGAAGGAATGTCCTTAGTCGGTCGTCGTTCGTCAACATAGGGTCCGTCCGCATCCGAGGCTGTTCGTTTGTTTTTCTTTGCTTAGGTATTTTTTCCGGGTGGGGGTCGCAAGCCCACCGACCCAACCTCTTTAGGATATACTGCCACCCCTAATTATGCGGTTTATTACGCTCAACAATTTTACATTATTTTTTCAGATGTTTGCTCCTGTATTATTTTAGTCAATTATACACCCTCCTCAGATACATAAACACAGATCGAATATTTTACTATACATGTAATGCCGGTGATTTTAGAAAAGGAGTAAAGACAAAATAGCTTGAAGATATAGCAAACACACACGCACACACACACACACACACACACACAGAGCGAGAGAGAGAGAGAGACAGAGAGAGAGAGAGATTGCAAATTCGTGAGAAAATGGAAGGAGGCATGTAGATCCAGAAATGAGCTGGAAACTCAGTGGAAAGGCACAAGTGGAAGGCGATGATATTAGGGGCAAATGGTTTAAAAGCTAATAATATGTTGGTATAAAATTGAAATAAATGGAAGATAGTAATGATGGAGATGAGCAATACAAAGGTATATGAGGAAGAATACAAGGAATATAAAGGACTTACAAACTGCAGCAGACCTATTAGTCCTTACGGGGCAGTTTGGATAGCTACGCTGCTTAGCTACTAATTATTATGTAGAGAAAAGGATAGGAAAGCAGAAGGCTCCTCCCCAACCATCACTCCCTCCAGCATACGCTGTCGTGAAAACAGTTGGAGTATTATAGCATGCAACATGGAAAAAACTGACATGGAATTTTGGATAGGATAGGATGAAAGGAGATTCACTAGTAGTCAAAGCAATTCTACATTAAAGATCTTGGAGAGAGAGAGTGAGTTTTGGCCAAGGGCCTAAATAAAGTATGCAGGAGTTATAATTATAGTGCAGTCTGTGGTATTTCTTCATTACGAGTTGGAGATATTCTGAACAAATAGTGTTACTTGAGGGTAAGTGGCCAAGTAGTTATCTAAACGGCTTTTGAAAGTCTCAACCATATCACAGTTCAGTGTTTGAAGGTAATCTGTTCCAAATGTTCATAACACAATTGAAGAAGTGCTTTGCTTCAAACGAATGAAAGCACTTTCCTATAATCTTACCACCATTGTTTTTAGTGATAGAAGTGATGGGAAAAGGATAAATAAATTAGTAGGTTTAGAAAGGTATAAGTGGAAGATAGTAATGGGGTATATAAGCAGAACAAAAGTGGGAGATGGTGATGATGGTAAAGGGGTAGGCCTACATAAAAAAGGTATAAGTTGAAGATATTATTATAATGATGATAAAAGGAGTATATAAAAAGATAAACGTGAAAAATGGTAATGTTGGTAAAGGGGTATATAACAAGGAATAAGTGGGATATGGTGATGATGGTAAAGGGGTGTATAAAAAGGTATACGTTGAAGATAACATGATAATGATGATAAAAGGAGTACATATAAAGATAAAAGTGGAAAATGGTGATGATGGTAAAGGGGTATATATAAAGGAATAAGTGGGAGATGGTGATGATGGTAAAGGGGTATATAAAAGGTATACGTGGAAGATGATATGATAATGATGATAAAAAAGGTTCAGACAAATATATAAGTTGGAGAAGATGATAATGACAACAAAGTATATAAAAAGGAATAACCGGGCGATGGTGATGATGGTAAAGGGGTGTACGGAAAGGAATACGAGAAGAAGATGGGAATGAGGACGAAGGGAGAAATAAATGGAATAAATGACAGATGATAACGAGGGCGAAGTGGTAACAAATATATCCCTAAATTAAACACTTATACTGGGGAAAAACCAAGGTAAGAATTTCAGAGCCATGAGATAGAGTTAATGATGCACATAAATTATGCTCCAGAAGTTTTGAGACTCGTGCAAAAAGTGTAGACGTTCGATAAGCTGGCTGTTTAAGAGTGGGGGGATGACACGATTTATGAGAGAGAGAGAGAGAGAGATTTTTAAAACACCTTGAGCAAAACCTTTGATACTTTTATCATGTTACACACACATACACACACTCACACACACGGTTAGGAGAGGCTCAATAAAGAAAGAAAGGCACACACACCTTTTTTATATCTGTGTATGAGGGAGACAAACGGTAAAACTGCCTGTAACAAGTGTCTCCCCCAAAGTTCTATCTATATATCTATTGCCCGACGCCTAAATCCCGTTGAGGGTGGCCATACACAAAACTGCCTGTAACAAGTGTCTCTCCCAAAGTGCTATCTATATATCTATTGCCCGACGCCTTAATCCCGTTGAGGGTGGCCATACACAAAACTGCCTGTAACAAGTGTCTCTCCCAAAGTGCTATCTATATATCTATTGCCCGACGCCTTAATCCCGTTGAGGGTGGCCATACACAAAACTGCCTGTAACAAGTGTCTCTCCCAAAGTTCTATCTATATATCTATTGCCCGACGCCTTAATCCCGTTGAGGGTGGCCATACACAAAACTGACTGTAACAAGTGTCTCTCCCAAAGTTCTATCTATATATCTATTGCCCGACGCCTAAATCCCGTTAAGGGTGGCCACTGGCCATACACAAAACGCCCCCGAAGTTGAAAGAGTCAATTTAGGGCGGTTGGTTTTCATCGTTATTATTATTTTGTTTGTATTATTATTATTATTGTGTTTTTTTAAAAGAAGTGTGGTGTGCTTATTTAGTGTAGTGGAATGAATAGGAGGTGTTTGTGAAAGCTAGCTGGATTACTGTCTGTATAAGTGAGCTACAAACAGAAACAGTGAGGGGGGCCAGACTAATGAAACAGGGGTTCCAGCAACTCCTTATCACATGCATATATGCTACCCCTGGGTAGTTTCTAGTGGTTTGAGAGAGAGAGAGAGAGAGAGAGAGAGAGAGAGAGAGAGAGAGAGAGAGAGACAGAGAGAGAGAGAGAGAGACAGAGAGAGAGAGAGAGAGCTAACTAGTCCACCAAACATGTAATATGCAGTAGTGAATACAGGTGGTGGTAATAAATAATGAAGGTTAATGAAATAATTGACAGACAAGCCATAAACCGAGAAGCAGGAGTAGAACCGGAAAGGAATGAGGATGATAAGAAACTTGAAATTGAAGCACAAAAACTGGAGTACTAGGATGGTACAAAAAAGCGAAATGGTAAAGTATTGTTACCTCCAATATGCTCCGGACACGTGTACTGTACAGTATACTTGTATAATTTTGAAACCCTTTAGTTAATTATAAATAATTTGATATAATTTATCATTTACGTTCGATATTGTTTTCAATCAGTTTATTACACTAATTATTGGATTGATCAAAACGTAGAACAATAGTTGGCGGCTTTTGTAGACCTGTATTTAAAAGTTGTATATGAACCATTATGAAAATTTTTGTAAATTCTTGAGAACACAAAGGTTAATTTAACAATTGTACGAGCGACAACACATAGCAACAGTTAAAGGGTGGCTGAAAACATAAAGTGCTGCATCTTCAAATTACACATTGTCGGTGAAATATTGAACCCGGCTGTACTTAGATATAAATAATGACCTTACATTTTCGAAGCTGTTCCGAACTCAATCGACTCTTCAGGTTAATTCGTTATCCGTATGTAACGTATGTAACGTAAATTATAAAGTTGAAAATTTTCTTGATATAAATATAGAGATTGTTAATGAACAGTGCATACTTAAAGTACATCACAAAGTTGATGATTTTAATTTTAACGTAATAAACTTTCCTTTCCCTAGTAGTAATATCGATAGTAAAATAACTTATAATTGTTTTTATTCCCAGTTAATAAGATTTTGTAAAATCTGCACTAAAGTAGATGACTTTAGGGCTAGAGCTAGGTTACTATACAGACTCTTAGTGGACAGAGGTTTTGAGGCAAGTAAATTGTTCCATAAATTTAATCTTTTTAGGGTCAATTATTGTGACTGTATTCTAAAATTTGACATCAATAATTTTAATCAAGCATTTTTAACTTGAAGTTTCTTGTATAACCTCTGCTTACTTTTTGTCTGTATTTATTGTTTTTGTCTGTATTTATTGTTTATCTTTTTTTTTTTCTTTTTCTTTTTCTATTATTAATATTAATATTGATGATTTTTTAAATTTACTGTTCTTGTTAAAAGAGTACTCTTTGTTTAAATCTGTTGTTACTTCATATTTTGCAATTATTTGTCTTTATATTATATGCATTCATTGTCGATAGTATCAATTGCTTACTTTTGCGATTTCCTTAGTTTATTTGTGCTATAAATGTAGGTTATTTGTAGGGTAGTTATTGATAGGGGTCACTTGAGGCATGCTATGCTTACAGGTACCTACCCGATAGCACTATCGTTAGTGAGTGCTGTACTGTATTTTATATATTATTTTGTAATAGTATAGATATCTTATCAATATTTGTATTTTGTACTATTGTTAATGTCTTGTCATGTTGCAAATTTGATTTTAAATAATATTTTGACATTTAACATGTAATTTCTTTATTCATGCAGAGTTTAGTCAAATTTGCCAGAACGTCCCGGACTTCCCAAACTTGACTACTTCCTTTAACGTGACGATAGTGCGTTGTTATAATGTGCGATTAGTTTTCTTGGGAAACAGATTAACTTGCTCATGTAGTAATGTACACCCTATGTGGTGGATTGTGTTCTTTTATTTAATAATTTTCATTTTAGTAAGCGTTGTTTCCACATAGCGATTTTGATAATTTAATTTGACTTTATATTGTCCTTGTCCCAATTTTGGTTTGTTTAGTTTGCAAGCTTTACATTTTAATTTATGTTGAAGGTTCATTAAAAGCAGTTCCAGGATTCAGAAAAGTTCATGATTCCTGTTCTAAAGTGTATATCAATGATAATTCAGTATCTCGAGGATTTGCATTATGCCATTTGTTGCAATTTTCAGGCTAAGTGCCAGAAGACCCATTGTCCATGAATACCAAAACAGTCGACCCTCCCCCCCCCCCAAAAAAAAAAAAAAAGAAAAAAAAAAAAAAAAAAATATATATATATATATATATATATATATATATATATATATATATATATATATATATATATACCGTATATATATACGTATATTGTATTGGTAAAAGAGATAATTTCCTCCTCCGATAGTAGAATTCATGTTACTATTGGACTGGGATAATAACCCTTCTTTCACTAAAAATTACACATCCTTAGACAAGATTTTATCGGATAAAGTCGTTTTGGGGTCCTTTCTGAACATTGGCCCTTTTTGCACTCAGCCGGAGAATTGTACTTTTATATCTGTTAACCTTATTTGGGCCGAGGGGGGTATTTTTGGACCTCCCCTGTTTTGCTCCAATAGTTTAGATATCTTAATCTGTTTCACCCCATTAGTTTGGCGATAGTAAGAAGCTTCACCCCATTCAGGTGTCGATTTGTTTTCTGGGCGAACGATAGCGAGCTTGTTACATAAAAGAAGTCGGCTTTCGGTCGGGACATTTGTTATCGAATAATATTCAAATTCATCTTGAAGGCGGTCTGGGGTAGGTTATTTGTATTTAGAAGAAGTCCGGGATGGTTTTATATGGGACAAAATGTGCTTTGCTTTAAAATGGCAAAAGCAAGCAAAATCCTTAATAAAACAAAATATCACAATGACCCACAAAACGTAGGATCAGATAGTGTTAACTGCTTGGGTGAACTATGCTTTATTAAAACAAATGAATCAAGCCTTGGTAAAAGTGAATTACATTGATTTATGGTGATGTTTTATTGGATACAATTGTAAACGGCAACGCAAATAATGACACCAATAAATCATGCCCTCTTAATATTATGGACGCAAAAAAAAAAAAAAAAAAATTGCAAAATTATAGCTGGAACAAAGTAAAACAGTCATATATCACACTTCCAAGGATGCATGGGTAATAACAGTCATATATCACACTTCCAAGGATGCATGGGTAATAACAGTCATATATCACACTTCCAAGGATGCATGGGTAATAACAGTCATATATCACACTTCCAAGGATGCATGGGTAATAACAGTCATATATCACACTTCCAAGGATGCATGGGTAATAACAGAACGCAGTATACGCTCATATTCCTAAACGGTATCACAGTGAAAAAGACAATCAGAAATACACCCTTCCCTTAAGGGGAGATGGGTCGTTTTTCTGAATCCCTTTCTCCCTCGTGTTAAGCCCCATTTGTGTTTATATTATAAGACGTTCGGCCCATTAGTTTGGCTATTTTGTTTACACGTTTCGCCCCATTTCGTTGTCAATGTTAAGACCTTGCCATTTAGGTGTCGATTTATTCCTAGCGAGCGAAAGCGAGCCTGAGATTTTAAGAGGAACCGGTTCGACCTTCGGCTGGGACATTTTCCACCGACAAAAATTCAAATTTACCTTGAAGAGGGGTCTATTTTTTTTTTCTTTTCTAAGCTTGATGGGGGTCTAGCGAGGAAACTAAGAAATAAAGGAATACATTAATTACCGGTAATAAAAAGAAATAAAAAAGAAAAGGCCCATCTCCTCTTAATGGAGGAAATATGTTCACATAAAGTGTTATTATAAATAAAGTGCGTGATGCCAGTTCTTCTAAAAATATAACTAACGCATCAAAGCAGTTAATTATATTTTGATTTATATGATCTCAACACCCTTCTGCATGCTAATTGGAAAATGTCGGTTTGCTCCAATAATGTGATATATATATATATATATATATATATATATATATATATATATATATATATATATATATATATATAGAGAGAGAGAGAGAGAGAGAGAGTGGGAGTGGGGGAAGGGAGGTAGGGGACGCATGCAAAAAACAAACATCCATAATATGATAGTGTTGAAATGGATAACGTTTTAAGAGCATCAATAATAATACATCCACAATTAAGTCGCCAGGATATTTGCAACACAATCTATTTGAGTACAATGATAGATGCAAAACGAAGGAGCCAATTTCCAACCCCTCACAGCACTTATGGCGTGCGGCTAACAACAAAATCACGATTCTCTAATCGTCTATGTTTATAGTATACAGTATTTATGTTGAAAGCTATTGGAGAACCTAAATAACTAACCTTATCTAATAATATCTTTGTTAGGGAATGATTAAATAGTTTATGTAAAGTTGGATACGTTTTATTAGGATGATTTATTATTTTTGGTTTGTACAGGGTAGCGAAGTGAAAAGCTAGCGAGAGGACTGGAATCGGTGGTGGATGGGGTGAAGGGAGGGGAGTAGTTATAAAAGGTTCATATCACAAAAAGCGAACAGTGGCGAAAAGAGAATGTGCATTAAGGGGGGGTGACCTGCTTTTTGTTATTTCTGTCCTTTTCTCTCTTTCTATGGCTTGTATCCATTCGGCCCCATTCAGCCAACTATTTTAAGACGTTTATCCCCATCTAGGTGGCGATTTCTTCTTGGCGAGCGATAGCGAACCAGCATTATATGAAGAAATCCGGCTTCGCCGGAGAAATGTTTCTATCGAAAAATGTACAAATTTAGCCTGCTGTAAATCAAAATCAAAAATATGCTGGCTCGCTACCGCTCACCAGTAAAAAATTGACACCTGGATGGGGATAAACGTCTTAAACAGTAGGCTGAATGGGGCCAAATGGATACAAGCCAGAGAAAGATAGAAAAGGACAGAACAAACACAGGTCACCCCCCTTAAACAAGCATGTCAGAGGAATACATTTGAATATCAGCCATGCCATTATATCCTATTAGCCCCGACGACCACTATCACCACAGTAACCACTTCTTCTTTTTCTTTTTCTTCTTTTTCTTTGTATTATTCTTTTTCTTTTCTTTTTCTTTTTCTTCGCTTTTCTTCTTCGTTGTCTTCTTTTCTTCTTTTGCTTCGTCTTCATTTTCTTCTTGTTTGTCTTCGTCTTTCGTCGTCTTCTTCCTCGTCTTCTCCTTCGTCTTTGCCGTCGTCTTCTTCGACATCTTCTTCGTCCTCATCATTCTTCTTCATGTTCTTTGTCTTGGTCTTTGCCGCCTTCTTTGTCTCTCCTTCGTCATCTTCATCGTCTTCTTCTTCATCGTTGTTTTGCTTCATTTTCAGCAACGACGACTAACAGAATCACATCCAATCGTTTTCTTGTTTTCTGTTTTTCTTTCTTTAGGGAGGGGTTATTAAGACGAAAGCATCAATTAGGCGGATAATTTGCATAGCCATTACAAGAGCGGGGTCGTTAGTGCTATTGTTATGGTCAATGGAGTTGGTGGAGAGTCATTAGTTGGGGGAATGGGTTATAACTGGTGATGGTGTGGATAAGGGTAGGGTAGGGTAGGGTTTCTGAATTCTGCCTTTATTCATCAGGATACTATATTTATGTATGTGTTCTGACTTCTTTTAGGATTTCACTTCTCTCGTGCACACACACACAAACACTTACTCTCACTCTCTGTCTGTCTTGGATCTCTCTCTCTCTCTCTCTCTCTCTCTCTCTCTCTCTCTCTCTCTCTCTCTCTCTCTCTCTCTCTCTCTGGCAAATGAGTTTCAATGCGGATAAATGTAAAGTACTACATATCGGATACCTAAATGAGAAAGCAAACTATTCGATGAATGGCACTCAGCTTAAGAATGTAAATAGAGAAACCGATCTGGGAGTAACAATATCGAGTAACCTAAAACCGAGTCAACAATGTTCAGAAGTTGTTAAGAAGGCAAACAAAATAATTGGCTTTATAGGCAGGTCATTTGAGCATAAATCCAAAGAAGCTTCCTAACCCTTTACAATTCCTTAGTCCGCCCTCTTCGGGAATACTGCGTTCAATCCTGGTGCGCTTATTACCAAAAAGATATAAACAAGCTAGAACGAGTTCAACGTAGAGTTACCAAAATGATACCTAGCCTAAAGAACAAACCATACGAAGAGCGTCTTAGAGAATTAAATCTATGTCCTTTAACCCAGCGCAGATTAAGAGGTGACTTAATTCAAGTGTTCAAAATCATCAAAGGCATCGACAATATGAACTGTAGTAAGTACTTCACTTTCGACCAATCTAATTACACGCGGGGAAACGGTTGAAACATTATTGGTAAATCTTTTAACTCACACGAATCTAAGAATTTCTTCTTCAATCGAGTTGTCAACTTGTGGAATGGGCTTCCCCGAGACGTTATAGACTGCAGCACCGTTGATTCATTTAAACTCCGCCTAGACAAATATCTCGCATCAAACCCCGACTGACTGCGTTTGTAAATGAATAACTTTATTTTATCCCCCCTCAGTTACTAACCCATCTATCCCCTACTAACTTCCTAATCCTGCCACGGACATTAGTTCCAGGGCAGTAGTTCCCTTTCCAATGTTCCCTTACCCACTCTAAACCACTGTTTGGACACTTGATCCTCAGTGTTTTGGAGGACAAGCAGCCTAGAAGGGTCACTAGACCTGTTGTTGCTTGATTTCCTTTGTACTCCTTTGTACCTCTCTCTCTCTCTCTCTCTCTCTGCACA